>VUQI01048952.1:0-31403 GCA_015106735.1 Paratilapia polleni | reverse complement strand
AAACAAACAAATGAAATAAAAAAAAAAAAAAAAAAAAAAAAAACAAAACAAAACAAAAAGAAAAACAAAAACAAAAAAAACCCAATGAATCCCTTCAACAAAAAACTAAGTGAAAGTGCATGCCCACTTACATTATGGTGCTGTCCCACAGTGCACAGTAGGGGTTCATTGTTCCCTGGAAGGCAGGAAAAGGACAAAATGTTTGGTAAATTACGATGATAACTCATCATTATTTTCACCGCCACCATCATCATCATTATAAATCAAGTGCATTTTTGTCCTTTTATTTAGCTCTTTTGAAAATGTGTTTTCATGGATCCAACAAAAAAAACAAAAAACAAAAAAAAAAAAACTAAATTTGGAGTAGGAGCTGCACTACAAAGACACACACACACACACACACAAACTTGCTGACACGTTCAGACTTACATGCACTTTATCTCGAAGATGAATAAAAAGGGCTGGATCATAAAAAGGGATTGTCCTTGTAATTATCTGAACGTAGTGCTCTCTCTTGACACCGGGTGCTTGCAAATTAATTATCGAGCCAATTAACCACCATTGTGTGTCAGCTAATGGGAGATGATATGTGCTGTGGTCTTTGTAGAACATTCAGCCGGCAAACAAAAACTCTCTGTACAGTGTTAACAAAGGAACATGAAGGTCAAAAACTATAGATCCAAACAATATACAGTATTTACTGTGGATCTGTGTATGAAATTTTTGGGTACTGTTTTTAAAGATGACAAAATGTAGTGCTTACATTTGCCAGGTGAGCCAGTTCAATCTCCAGGTGGGACTCAGTTGACTTGGGCTCGGGTCTCACAGTCACAGCTATGACCTTGGAGTTCACAACTGTGTGGTTCCTGAATCAAACAGAGATGTGAGAAAATTACAAAATTAATTTCATTTTCTTAACATTTAAATTTTGTTCATCAGTGTGTTTTATGTTCAAGTTTTGCTGTGTTAGCACAGAGCATGCCTTGCCAGAGTTGAAAAATGAAGCCACTATGGAAGTGGCAAAAACTGCAGTTCCTCTAGGTGCCACTGGAGACTGGCTCCAAAAGGAAGTCAGTCCCCATAGACTCCCATGTTAAAATGCCCAATTTTACAGCATTAAAAAGCATATTTACAGGATGGTACAAATAACAGTTTTAGCCTCTATGGATAATTTCCCCCCTCATTACAACTCCGAGTGGGGTGAATTTTTTTTATAACTCATCCACCTAGATAGCTGAGATAGCTGAGTTGGGGTGTGGCTGTGTTGACTGACAGGTGTCCTGACACAGGCAGCTGGAGCTGATTTATGTCTGCTAGGGCGCGTCCACTACTTCGAGTCATTAAGCTACATCTCTTCACAATGTGTGTGAGCTATTTAAGGTTTAATGGCTCATCTGACTAATATGGCTTCCTTTGTGGTACAGGTCATCCCTGAAGTTTGTGCTTGAGTTTTGGTGAGTAAAATTAGCACTAATTAGCTGATATATGTGTCTGTGCATTGCACTTGTACAGTTAATGTGTGCAGCTTGCTAACCAAGCTAGCTAGTGTTAGCTGATAAATTTGGCATTCCACTTTCACCCATAGAATGTAACTTCTTACTCCAAAAAACCAACATGGCGGCCAAAACGCTAACACTGAAGCTTCAAAATGTGCAGTGTGGGTTTTGTCCACATCTTTAATACTGTCTATGCTTTATGCATGTTGAATTGTGCTTTTGAGTGCAGTAAAGGGACTGGCATGGTTGTGCCTTGGTCCTAACCACAGCTATGCAGACTGTTGTCTACATGTTGTAACTGTTTACTGTCAGCGGCAGTGGGCAGGGTTAGAAATAAGTGGAACAACCAATCTGTGGGCTACTCTTGCTGGTGTTGTTGTTCCTGAGCCAACTGCAGAGAAGACTGAAGTTATACAAAGAGATGAAGTGAAAAACAATGAAAAGTGTCGACTGCTGTTTCAACTTTGGTGTTTGATACTATGTGGTGAACTCAGCTGTCGCTTCTTTTCCTGTTCAGGTCCACTTTTCATCTAATCAGCATTCGAACTACACATAGCATAACCCCCATTGGGCTAGATGCTGGTTCTCTTTTTTTTTTTTTTGGAGGACTGCACATAAGCACATGTGCATAGGTTGCATACCCATAATCCTTCACTTTGCGTAGCCAAATACCTACGCAAACGTGGTACAATGAATCCCACATTAGTAATAACATCATGCATCATCAATGCTGAAAGACTAAATTCTAACATTTTTATACTATGCAAAATACTAAATGATTAGGTTTAATTTCCAAGTCAGTGAGACTTAGATGGCACGCTGGTATTAAAACCTGATTTGGTGTTTTAGAGAAGATAATGTGCATATATTTTTGATTTTACACTTCCACTCTGTCTGCTAATCTAATAATCTACATTTCAGAGTGCAAGTTCTTTAAATTCAAGTTTAAGTGTTAGGCTGAACTATTTTCTCTAGGGCTGCTTGCACTGAATACTAACCTGAATATCATACCCAATAAAGGAGGACTAAAACAGCTGCCCATTAGACATCAGAGATGCTATATAGGATGTTTTGCCAGTAACTTTGTTGAAAAGAAAAAAACAAAACAAAACAAACAAAAAAAAACAAAAAAACAAAAGCAGAGAAAACAGAGCCTACAAAGCTTGACTGAAGATTCTTTGTATTATATGCTTTTATAAGCTGACATTATAGTCATGTTTCAGTAGCATATCCAGCTTTGGTATAGTTGACAGAATATATTATATTTCTAAGTGAAGCTAACACTCATTATGTACTTTTCACTAGGAAGAAAACTGTCATCTAAACAAAAAAGGTGAGAATGTAGCAGCTCTATTATGATGAGTTGAAAAGTTTTGTCATCTGATTTTTGCATGTCAGTTTTCTGTATTTATTTCAAAATGTAATCAACAGACTATATAGATAGGCTCTTTAGTTCTCTAATTAAGAGTACACAACCGACAGATTTGATGATAATTTTTATTTTATTTTTTTAAGGAGTTGCCACTTGATCAGCTCATCCTCGCATTAATGTGCAGAGGGCACATTTCAGTGTCCCAATATGACCTCCTCTCTACATCTACCCAGAGGACTGTTGCTCTCTCTGTGACAGCTGGCCTGGACGGTCCTGGAATGACCGGGTTTGTCCTTGGGACGTTGCTGCCAGGGACTTGTTGATTGGTGTCTGACACCAGGTGTTTGTTTGGGACATCCCACTGCTTTTCCAGACACTAATGTCATCCCTAATTAACTACATATTGCATGCTACAGTAACACAGAGCTCTTAAAAAAATCTACTTTTTATTAATATGAAGGACAAAATAAGATACAATTTTTTGAAATGTATTAAGTGGAATTTTCAGGGACACTAGAGCGACAAAGGCACAGCGTGTTTTTCAGACTTGATCTGCTACTGTGAATAAAAATGGACACCTGTGCAGCTTCCAAAGGATTAAATCTGTCTCATATTTCCTCCTGCCAGCAGACCAGAAAATACAGACAAGGAGAAATGTTGCCCTTACTTTGGTGAAGGTAGCATGAGTCCAAGAGTCTTGTAGAGAACAGTTCCCAAAATGAAGACAGGTGATCCTTCCATATCTGAAGGAGGAAATGAAGCTTTGATTAAGACTATTGCCCTGTCTGATAGATTTCCTGTTGTTATTAGTATCACAAAGGATGATGGGAATCTACTTTTATCAGTTCCTACCAGCCACAAAAAATAAATAAATAAATTTAAAAGAAAATCTTCAGGGTAAACAGTTGTATAAATCAGGCTCAGAATAAAAAAAGTAATTTTATGTGTTAATGTTTTCTGACATTTGTTTTAAATATGCAAAATAGGTGTTGTCTCATTAAATGTACAATAATTTACATAAATGTCCAATAAAACCTGAAGGTGTACTGTTTTCTTTCCAATTGCAATTGAAGCAAAATTGCACGTTTATGCCTGTTTTTGTTTGCCTGGTAAGAGAAGTGATAAAATCCACCACAGAATTGGTCGGGGTTAAGCACGTGGCGCACATTCCTAATCAATTCCTTGTTTTGTTATCGTTGATATAGTCCAGATAAGACTGATTACACCAATTAACCAAAGTGTCTGGCTCTGGATTGCAGTATAGAGTGGCAACTGGCAGTGTTTGAGAGGATGCTACAAATGCTGAGTTGATGGAAAACTCAGTGACTGGACAAGCACAGGCAAGCAAACTGGCTCTGTTCAAAGGCTTGTACCATTATTTCACTTTCCCTAAACAAGGGGTGGTGAAGCACAACCATTAAGGAGAAAAGAAATCTTTAGAAGACCGATGTGTCTGCATGAAAGTCTTGTAAGTTTTCAGACAAAGCCACTCAAAACCGTTCCACTTTTGCTGAGATGTCAAGATATATATTTTCCAATTTTCAACAGTGGCCACTGAATCCATCATTGTGCATTCATGAAGCATTAATCCTACGTTTCTACAGCTGTTTCCCCTGTACATTTTAGATGTGTTACTGCAGGTTTAAATTCTGAAGCCTGTACACACACACACACTGTATGTATATATATATATATATATATATATATTCTAAGACAAATAAAGTTTGCACATGAAAACTGTTCATGTGGATCTGATTCTTGAAGAAAGATGTATTTGACTGGGAGTCCGATGGCTCCATGATATAGTCCAATACCTGCTGACTGGGAAACAAAGAGGCCCTTTGGGATGACCACTTTATCTTCAGAGTTCCTGGCCCAGTCAACCATGCCTTTACGACCCTTCATGGGGAAGTTAATGTCAGTCATCACAGACACTGCTGGAAGCCTCTGGATGCTGGCAACTACAGACATACAAAGGAATGCATATTATTAGCATTGCTTGAAGAGTGCATATTAGGTGAAAATATGAGCATAACAGTGCCAAAGATCACTGTGGTTCAAATCTAAACAAAAGGGCAGTCCTATGATTAAAGTTACAGTGCACAATTAGAGTCTGCTCTTCTACTTCTTAAGAAGTAGATTTTATATGAAACATATGCCAAACTGAATTGTGTATGCAAATGTGCAGGTCATTTATATGTCAACGATACCAAGCCAACTGGGTTTTTGATGTATTCATTTACTGCAAAGTACAAACCCTAAGCTACAACTGGCACCTGACAAGTAGTAGACAGGTAATCTCCTTAATCATGCTTTCCTTTTCTCATCTCCCTGCTGAGGTGCTATAAAAGGCTAGTCAATGCACTAAGGCAGTGACAAGGAAAATACCCAGGATCAACAGAAAAGGCCTTAGCATTACAAGGGGAGGATAAAGCTGTACTGTTCTCTACCTGGTATCACATCCAGTCCCAGTCAGGTAGTGCTTCAGCTAGGGGAATCTGGGGCTAATCCTACCATTGATGCAGAAGCTCTATTGTTCATTGTACTGTGCCAATAATACAATTTGAATCCTGGCAAGACTCCACGTTCGAGTGAAATCTGTGACAGTGAAGGTGTATCTAGGTGTTTGGGATGATCCCACAGTGGGCATGAAATCACAGAGCACCGCAAGACCTGCCATTTGCAAAGAGGTCTGTTCATAGCACCAGATGTTGGGAGCAGCAGTGGTAAGTGCATGTTTATTTGTGTTTGTGGTTTTAGTCACAGGGCACACTGTGAAACACAACAGGGTGCTAGGAAGACTGTCTCTCAGAGTTCTGGGTAATTCTGCAGGTAAATGGGGCTTTGCATTCTCCTGATGGGGCTACGCAGCACAAATAAAGCAGTAATTACGGACAGTGATGCTTCTGAACACCGATTCATTGCACTAAGAGTATTCTGTATGGCTCATTTTCATAAGAGGGATTTATGGCATCGCTCATTACGTCTGAATGCGTTCATGAGAGGTTCAGCATTAAGTAAACCGTTGAAGTCAGACAACATAAACATCCTGCAAAGAAATTAATGAGCATTTCCAGCTATTGTGTGTGCAATGGAAATTCATCACTATTAATGTCAAAATATTCTCTCGACCATGACACACAGCCTTACAATAGACAACCAGAGCAAAAAATCACAACAGAGCATGATGCATTCCACCTTCGAGGCCGTGTTTAATTTTCTAACATGTCCCAAGCTTCACTTTGTCCTCCAAGTGTTAGCTTGTAAAGAGAGAGAGGATAAGTTGCTGCAGTGGACAGCCTTTTCCAATCAAGGTTATTTGACTAAAAGTAGGAGGACACAGGACGATACAGCGGTGACAGCCAGTATTTATCTAGGTGTCAAGGGGCTGCCATAAATTAGTGACGAAATGATGCCGCAATATCTTACTCAGCCAGATGCTCTCCACTTGGCTTCCACTGATGGAGCCACAAAACCTTCCATTCCTTTAATCAAAAGGGCCACGTGGCCACTAAGGCCCTGTGCTGTGAGCTGAAATCACTGTCACTGGCTAGCTAAGCCAGTGCGCTGACCGCAGATGAAATAATTATCCTCAAAAAATCCTTTCAAACAGCTCTGCAGTGGCAAAAACATTTTAAAGGAGCGAAAACATTTTAAAGGAGCAGTAATTAATTTTGACATTAAAATAAAAAAGAAATCTTTAAAACACAGAGTCCATTCTTGCATAATAAATTCTTCCAGCTAGACCCTTGTATTTTACCACCAGCAGCCAGTTAAGTTCTTGTTGATTCTAGCCAGAGGCAACTCATTAATATTATATCTCCAAATAATTGCTCAAAAGCCAAATGCCCCCCTGCACCCCGAGCCTTTGTGCTCACATTTTCCAAAAAAGCTTCTTTAGAAGTCTGCCTGCATAAATCCTCAACATAATAATGATGCTTCCAACATTCACAAATTCTTATTAAGAGGTCCACTCATGTTCCTTAAGATTTTTAATAGAAACTGATGTGATTATTCAAATGAGCTTTTAACCAACAAGTGTTCTTTGCACTTTATGTAAACACACGTTTACGGTAGTTATTCCTTCTTCAGTCAAAACAATCAAGTTCCTCTCAGTAACAGTTTTATTTTTAATTACTTCCCAGTGGCTATTACTTTAGATTTTTCTTTTGATTTTCTTTTGATAATCACAATCACAAAAAGTAATGTGTTATTATTTCTCTGCACATATGAGTATCAAGTTGCAAGTCATCTTTTGCAGTGAACATGTATATATGTTACATTTTTGTAGTACAATGCAGTCCACACTTTTCAGTGCCAAAAAAAACCCCAAAACAAAATATAATAACTTTGATGATGATTAGCAAGAATACATTTGTTGACTGTGTTAGACTGCTTACATTATGTCAAGTTTTTTTTAAGTTTCATATTGCATGAAATCCATCCATCCATTCATCCATCCATTTTCTTCTGCTTATGCTATTCAGGGTCAGGGGTTGGGGCTGGAGCCCATTCCCAGCTGCCTCCAAAAATTCATACATTCATGGTATGCATATGTGGAAAAAAAAAATGCAGTAACTCCAGCATGTTTTGAATTTGGTGCCCTCATTATGCCATTCGGAGCTTTCTTAGACTGAGAAACAGTGGTGAGTTGCATCACTGCCAAACAAAAATATTTCCTGTCATATCACATATGACAGATGGACACGGTTTAGTCCAACAGGTTTGAGTGGAGGCCAGAGAGTGATATAGTTGACTAATATAATAAGAGTCAGGTATTTTAAATTCAAGCAAATACATTAAACTGCTCGAAGAATTTGTATGAATCTGGATAAAACACTTAACCGTCAATTTAGAGTCAGTTTCACAGAACAGATTTCCTTTTGTGTATAAAGCAGGGGTCATGTGTTAATGCTTTTTTGAGCATAAGGAGGAGGCACTGGCAATGAGTTTGGATGATGGCCATTAAGACAAATTGAAAGAAGTATAAAGTAGGAGAAGAGCACAGAAATATTCTCACATCTGTGAAAGAAGTCATTAATGCTTGGCAATATGAAATGCATTCAAACCTTATTTCCAAGTCTAAATCCATTAGTTAATTTGACTCTCACAGTGTCTCATAATGGTACTTTGATGTGTGCATTCATTGAACCATGTTTAGTATGCTATTCTTGGAGACTACCAATTCATCATTATGGAAATCATATACCATAAAGAAACACAGAGTGCAAGTGTGCTAGAAGTGAGCTGAATGTTAGCTATTGTAAAGAATACAAGGATGAAACCTCCCTGTCTCTGCTTAAGAGGAATAGCCTAACAGCACAGCTGTGCACACTCACATTCACTTGCATGAATAAATCAAGACCACCGTTCTACTATTCCATTCCACTAAGACACCATTTATGGCTGAGTAAGAAATGAAATGCCACAGAGACCTCAGATCATCCAAGAGGCTGTGCGACCGAAGCTAAAAGAACCCACAGCAACACTTTGTTTTGTTTTGTTTTTTTCAAAACTGAATTTATAATCTTGACAAAAATCAGCGTTGCAGAAAAGCTCATTACAGCTGCAAAGAAAACTTCTAATTTCACTTCCAATTTTACAGCCTTTTATCAGAGCCTCCTACAGTATTTTTTTTTCCATGACTGCTAATCTCAAAAGGAACTGACAAACAATCTTTTTTATGCTGCTGTACAATTGCAAAACATGCTTTAGGGTATGCTCTGCTAATCAAGTCTTACTCAAAGAACTACAGTACAGTGCAATGTCAGACAGAATTATTTCACCTTCAAAGAGACATAAATATTTTATTTGATTATTGACAAAAAAATCTTTGAACCTATGGATGGATACAGAAAGTATGTAATTAATAAAAGACTTTATAATATGAATAAAACAGCACTGCTGCTGTTTTTACGGCACTATGTTATAAAATTCTCAGTATTTTAAAATGTATTCGGCTTGATCATCAATAATATGTGTATCCATGGTCTTTATTTAGAAGTATTGTCTGTATTTTTTCTGATGAAGAGCACTACTCTTGCAGGCGTTCCTACTCTGTATGCTGTTGATATTGGATTGGGTGTTAAGTGTTTTCATAGGAATTTAGCACATTAAGAGCACAAGATCCCTTTTAATTAACATTATTGATTTGCAGTAATTTTACTCCCGCACCCTAACTATGCACCATTTCTCCTAAATTAATGATGGTGGGGGAAATTGACACAAAGAGTTAGAAGAGCACAGGGATTATGTGTCCATGTCAAGCCACAACAAATGGTGAAATGATCTCAGCGGCTGTGGGCCTGGAGGAAAAGTGGGTCGATTCTTACCCAAGTTCCCAGTCATCAAATAGGCATTGTGGAAATCCTTCATGCCCAGTCCAACAATGTGGATGAACTCTTCTATGACCTGCATGAGCTCCACTGCTCCGGGGTAGATCTGGACAAGATAATAAAGACAGGAGGACAGTTTTAATTTAAACACTGCTTCAGTGATTAAATGTGGGACTAGAAAAAAAGGAAATATATATTAAGAAGTCACAGATAATCAGATCAATGTAAGATTTTCTATCTATTTGTATTTTTGCATAGCTTTACATCAGTTAAAAAAGAAAATGATTAACTAATCAATTACCTAATCAATTATATATATATATATATATATATATATATATATTTAAAAAAAATTCATTCATTCATAGTCATTAGCCCTATTTGAGCCATTCATGTAACATCAGCATCAAAGCTGTAACCACCAGCTGTGCCAGCACATTTGGTGGTTGGCCTCTTTTTGGAAAATCCCTGCCAAGTCAAGGGTGATTGCCTCGGTTCATGTGTCGGTCTTTGGACATCAGCACTCACGCGAGAATGAAGAGGCATGAATTCAGAACCATGGACAGCTCTATGGCATGAACAGTAACGTTGCTGCCCCACTCACTTCTTTTCCCCAAAGTCAATAAATCAAAGGCAAGTTAGTCCAATAATTGACCTTCAAAAGATTGGATCACTGTCCTGGCTGCCAATCTATTGGTGATGTCCCAGATCTAATCACAGGCTTTGAATGGGATATCGTGCTGTACTGTAATACCATTTCAGTTCTGAATAAGACTTGTGTAATTGTAGGATGTAAACAAACGTGTAAGCACACGGCGATGATGTCAGACAATTAGAAACGCCTTTGAGTGGCATTTAGCAATTAACACCTCACTCTGAGTTGATATTCAACAAACACCTGAGGCAGGTATTTCCCTCCTCTGTAACACCTTGTGTGTGTCTGCGCACGCCTCTTCATGTGGTGCAGCTAAGGCAGGCAAATGGATCAGTGGTGCTGAAGTCGAGAGCCTCTGACACAGCAGAGTGAAAGCCATAGTGGGGGAGAAAAGCACATCACGTCGCCCCTTCCGGCATGTCTGACGCAGAGTGCAGTAATGCTCATTCTGCTGGTCTCCATGGCAACCATGAGACGTGAAGGCAGCACAGGGAAATGGCTGCAGCAGAGGTTCTGCAGACAGAGCTGTTCCTTTCCTTGCCATGGTAACAGTGGCAGGAGGTGAATATATAGTGATCAATACACAAAGCCAACTTTACAGCCAGTTAAACCCCATAGTGAGGCGCTTCATGTACGTGTTTTTAGCGTGTGGGTGCTGTGGAAGATGAGCTGAGAACACTCATTAATGCAAGAAAACCAACAAGTGAGAAAAACTGTGTAGTCCAAACATCGTCTGTTGAAATAAGGCAACACTGCTTAGCCAATGTCCACTTTTTAGAGTGATGAAACCACTGCAGCACATCTCAGAGATGCACATTAATAACTGCAGAAATAATTAACAGTGTCACATATTTCTTCTGGGTGTTCAATCATGGAGACAATGTATTTCTTATATTTATTTATTTATACTTCCTCTGATCGGTCTGTCCCTATCTCTGACGCATTCTTACTGATGTGAGCTCTTCTCACTGACATCATACCTTTAGGGGCCTGCCAAATTAAAGCTCCAGCAAGTAAACACCTAATTACTCCCTGTGTAGACAGCCAGAACTGGCACTCCAAGCAGTATTTGAAATGCCTCTGTCCCCATACAGCATCAGCTGAAGTCAGGTGTAGAGAAAGTAAGACAAAAAAAGTAATTTTAAGGCACCACCTCACTCATGTGTCAGTGCAGGTGACACCCAATTTACCTGTGAAGGTGACAACAGAGCAGATGCCCTTTGCAGACTTGCAGTCATCACAGATGGTATCTCTGTCAGAGTCTGGATGTGCGTGATTTCAGGGTTCAGACTGTCTCAGACACCAGTGGCAGTTTTGAAAACAAGACCTGCCACCTCTCAGGCTGAGATATGTGTCTAACCTAGGACAATGCTAGAATCCAGTCCTCATGAATAAACAGCCTTGTGAACAAGTACTTTTCAGCACACTGCAACACAACATTGCTGCAGTGTTACAGTGTGTTGCCCCTCTATTTGTAGAGGATATTGAAACAGTTTTACACCATACTGCTTTACTATGTGTTAAATGTCAAGAGAGGCAGACAAGGGCAGAATTGGAGTCTCAGCTGCTGAACTGTTTATTTTTTATGATAAAATCCAACCTGAGTAAAGTCCTAATCACACTGGTTGCCTTCATCAGCATCAGCTGGGTGAAACAATGTGTGTGCAGGAGGAATGAGTCCTGCAGTGTTAATGGTTGGACAGTTTCTATGGCAGTGCTGCTGCCACCAAGTGGAGATCAGAGGAACTAGCTTTCTAAATGAGGCCAGATGTCACACCTGCTAAATTACCTCACTGCCATATGTATAAGTGCAACATAATCCTAAATCCACCTGACTTCCTTTAATCTGTGCTATTCAGATGGAGTAGCTGCACACAAGCTTTGAGCCAAATTTTTGAGGCAAACAACGTTCATGCAGCAACCTGAATTATTTACAAAGTGTACTGCCACATGCTTACCTTTTGCGCGTCTTCCCATTTCTCCTTATTTTCTTCCTCCAGGAGGTTGCTGATGATTTGAAAGAAGTTCTGTGGAGATGATGAAAGGGAAAATACATAACACTCCCACACACACCAGCATAACAGGCACTGCAGCTAGACACTTTTCAAAATCATGACATAAACACCATGCACTAAAAAAGTACTGTTATGGATAATATACTGACATTTATGGTGGCAGAAAAACAGGGATTTCTGTAAGGGAATAATGATTCCCCTGCAGGGCTCAATAGCACCAGGAAATTTGCCACTGAACCCATGATGGTAAACGATAACAGAAATGATGGAATTTGTGGTTCAGCTCTGACAAAAATACACCTTGAACCTCCTGCAGCTTGCAGCAAACACTTAATGCTACAGGAGAGAAGCACAAGCTGCAATCAGAAAAAAAAAAAGATGAAAGGGAATGTTTGAGCAGCTGTGTGGATTGTCTTCTTCAGCAGTGGAGAGCGGGGCTGCTTGGGGTGCATGCCTGCAGTCGTAATAGGACCCCTGTCTGATCTTTAGCCTTGTTATTTCGTCTGGTCTACAGTGTGCCTGAGGGAGTGGCTCTCTCTCTTGACACAGGCTATCTTGTTTTCTACTTGAATGCTTATGCTCCCTCTGGTGGTAATGTGCCCACTTTAACACTGCATTAGCGCAGAGACACACGGAGGGGTTGGGCTGGCTGACTGCTCTCCTGTCTGCCCACACACGCTCCTAATAACCAGAGACAGGACGGTTTCCTCATTGCATAGGTTTTCTATGGTAGGAAAATGGCTGAAAGGGGCCTGGGTATCCCATGCATGGCCAGGACATCTAGGTTTTATCTTTGCAGAACATTAAAAGGACCATACACCTTACATCAAGTGGAAACTTGATAAAAGTGCATGTAACCACCAGAAAACTAAGGAAAAGAGCATCCCTGACATTTTGTAGTCCAAATATCACCACGCTTTGGAGATGCATAATTAACTGAGTTTTAATTTAATTGCCTACTGTACATCCTAACTTGATGTAGAAGCTGTACACCAATTAAATCCTATTACATTAAAAAAAAATTATGTGTGTGCCTTGCATCAAAGTTTTGATATCACAAGTAGAACAGCTTATTTGTTTTTGCCTTTCTTTACGTATGGTTATATTTCATTTTAATATCTGACCAAGCTTATCAGTAAGCAGAGAACTGCATGTCTGGGATTTAAATAACTGAACTTTCACATTAATAAAGGAAAAATTATTCCTACTTTCATACAGCAAAAGGCTGCTGGACAAGACTCACATTTTTCTAATTTCCTGGGGCTATTGCTCATAACTTTATGCGGAAGAATGAACAAAATAAACAAAGACAAAGACTGAAACCTCCCAAAGAAACCACAACAGCATACTGTTATTGTATAGTGTGTGCTTTTACCATCACAAAGTGAGTAACAATTAAATCTTTCCCATTTAACTTAAAAAAAAAGAAAAAAAAAACCCAGCAAGAGCCAAGCACAAACAGTAAAACAGCAACATATACAATTTGTAACATGCATGCATGCAGGACAGAACAAAGAGGCCTGTGAAGGGTGTCTTTAAAAATAGCACAGCTCTGGGAGCATAAATTGTCTTATTGGTGGCGGAGGTGGAGCTTTTTCTATAATCTCCATCATCCTATTGACATAGAGAGGATCAAGACTGCAGTCAAGCCCAACATGATGAGATGAAACAGCTTAGGATGTGGAGGAGATCTCTTGATACAAGAGAGCCATGGGTGTTGGTGCTATTTCAGACATATTAGAAAACATTTTTCTCATATATTACAGAGCTGGCAGCCAAATGAAAATAAAACATTCATATTATCCAGGTAACTGCATTGTGTTGCATTGCATACTTCACAAAGATACAAGTGTGCATATTAAAATAAACCCAGCGTCCACTTACTTGCACATCATCTGATGATGGCTCATAGCTGGCCCTCTTGAAGGTCTCTGTCACATTGCGAAGGATCTCTACTGAAGACAGCAGGTCACCAGCATAGAAGTTCCTCCTCTGGGTGAGATCCAGCAGGTTTTTTGTGACCTGGGACATCCCATCCCCCGCCAGCATCCTCTGGCCCTTAGCAAGGTGCCCCTGAACCTCCAAAAACAGGAGAGGACAGAACTTGGGGCATCGGTGTCCTCTGCTGGTTTGCCAGATACATGCTAAGCTACACATTTAGAGTAAATGGGGTGCAAAAAATCAGGAAGAAAGACTCTACTCTCTAAGGCCCTTTATGTGACACTTATATCTACGCCAGCCCCGAAATGTATTCTGCCTCGCGGATGTTTTGAAATGAGCCAATACGAATAAAAGAGTTAACTGGAGCAGAAGACACACATTTAGGCAGAAATTGCAGAGTGAAATGACATTTCACATCATTGCACAGGGTTTACGTCCATAAATACACGTTCACAGGTGCAGCGCTATATGTGCTATCTCAGCTCTTCTGAATTATTTTATTTTTAACAGTGATGGAGAGTTACCAAAATTACCTATTCTAGTGGAAGTGCTGCTGTGTTTTCAGGCTAAAGGCAAAGCCACTAAAGCAAAAACCCATTCAACATGGTGCAATAAAATACACTCTGGCTTCAATAAAAACTGTTTTTTGTGTGATTAAAATGTCTCATCAGACAAGGAATGAAAAAAAAAAACCAAAAGGTTCACAAAAGGTTCTCTTAGGGGAAAAGAAATGATTCTATTAAATTGAATTCTGTTTCACTGAGTTTCCCTAACTGCTTTTATTATTTATTTATTTATTTATTGCTTCTTTTTTTTTTTTTTTGGTGCAACTCTTGTTTTAAATTAACAAAATATTGCAAGTTATTGCAGCAGATCCTATTAAAAAAACATAGTAAAGTGCAACTGACGAGTTACCTTTCATTTCTACAGAAGACCAACATGTATTGTAACTGCAGTATCAACAACAATTTTAATTTGTTTGCTTTTTGGATTCTAGCACGCAAAGAAACACAGAAGAGCACATGCCACAAACTCTAAATCAAGCAGCTGAAGGACATCAGAGAAAAATGGAAAAATCTGTATTTAAATTTGCTCCTCTATTGAAAGTGGTTAATCTTTTTGGCTACATTGTGATGAGAATTGGGAGGGGGACACTAGGGAGGTAATTTATGGTGCATTGGAAACACAGGCTGTGAGAGGGAGCTGACTTTGCACCTACTGATTGCTGCAAGTATCTGAATTCATTTGTTATGCATCGAGCATAGCTGGGCTGCTCCCAGAAGGCCATACCGCGGTGATCCAAAGAGCAGCGTCGACTAGTGGTGCCTGTAGAGGGGAAGGAGACAGCGACAGATTTGGAGAGGAGGATCAGTGAGGGAGGGATGAGAAGGGAGATGAGCGGGCACAGAGAACATATAAAGAGGTGGGGGGTAGGTGGAGTAAAGACCAATGGTGGGGCAAAGAAAGGCAGATTGAAGGGGTAGAGTGGGGTTAGTTGGATACAGGAGGAGGGGAAAGACAAAAAGAAAAGAGAATAATATTAATACTTTTAATGAGAGCCTTATCTCTCCCTCTTTGTCATTCACCATCAAAATTTGATGCAACCTGCTTGTTAGAGACGGCGATAAAGAAAGGAAAGTAATGCAGTATTTGCACAGAACTATTTTAATATTATGACAAACGACACAGTCCCATGCCTTTTAATATATGCACTGCATGCCCTGCTAATACAACTTGCAGTCGCTTATTCAAACATGCAGCAGCTCAGCTGTGATAGCTGTCAGGCATTTAAACAGTAATCCTGAAATAGCAGAACCACCCAATTTCCACCCACATGGCCATGCACATCCTACATAGGGGTCCAACATCACACCTTCCCAGCTGTCGACCTGGTGGAGTGCACTTCACACATCACCCCACCGCTCCAAAACAGGTGCTTGACATCCTGAGGAAAACTCCCACAGTACAAAACATTTCCCCTGGCGTCCAGGCTTCACATAAAACCTTCGCTATCTCTTGTTCTCCTTCTTTCACTCTGTCTTTCACACACTAACACACACAGACAAAGAGAGATCACAAACACACCTCCTACGCCCACCTTTTCCACAGCTACTACTTGGTGATATCCACTGAAGCCGAGAGTGCACACTCGCTCTGTGCTGGGAGCAACCATGCAGCACCATGAGACAACCCAGGGGGCAGCAGTAGGGGCCCAATGCTTTACACTGGGCCAAGCTTCTGTGTCCCTCAAAACTGGCTTCAGGTGGGTGGTTTTGTTTTTTATAATCCACACATCTACTGTTATATGGATGCCAGCAATCAAAAGAACACTCTCTCATTTTTTTTCTCCTATAATCTTTCAGGCCTAAATGCACAAAAAAAGGTGGCAGAAAGTCTATTTTATGATGGCTTGAGACCTAGAAATTAGGCATTCACTTCAGTGTTTTGGCTCTGACATTCTGAAAGGTCACTGTAAGCTGAGAAAGGCTGAATTCTTTGAGTGGGAATTGCCAAAAAGCCACAGAGCAGTAAGAAGAGGTCAAATTCAAGAACTGTTTGAAATTGATAAGCATAAAAGTTGCTCAGTGATGTGAATTTTGTCTATGTATTGACATGAAAGACAATTTAAAGAGCAAGAGAGTTAGTTTGTTTGTTTGGTCACCCGTAGCCTGTGTTTATATTATAAATATAGTGTATATTGATGTTGCAATTTTAATGTGATTTCAGCAAAATCATTTTAATGTAAAATCCCTGGACTGGAGCTTATCTTTGATTAAAAAAAAAAAAAAACATTTACATACATACATATATATATAATGTCCATAAACACATCTTAGTTCCTCATGGAAAATGCATTTTTGATGTGGGAATAAACAACAGTAAAAGGAGCGTAATCTATGGTCATTGTTGAGAGATGATGCAAATTTTCTGTCAGTCTTTCTTTCACCAGTTTTGCAAATTGAATTTTTCCTAATTGGTCTATTTTTGTAAGTTAACTGATAGAGATGGATATATAATTAGATTTGAATCTGTCTTGGCTTTGAAACATGTTGATATTAGGATCAAACAGGGTTAGAGACACAAACTCGAGGCCTTCACTGTAATTCCGCACCAATCTGTCATCTGTCCTTGCATCATCGGTGATGTATGTAGAGTAAGTTGAGTATGAAATATAGGTCAGTGGAGATGTGCTTGATCAAAACCAAGGCTGCAATCCACTGAGGCACTGACCTGTCGCTGTCTGGTTTGACAGCACTCTCAACTTGGGTGCCATTAAAAGAGAATTTGTTTTCAAGCTATCATCACCAAGACAGAATACTAAAACAGTGTTTACCAGCCTAGGAGTTTGAAATGAGACAATGTTCAAAAGAAACTTTGGACATGATTTTTGTGGTCACCATCCAGTGGTGGAAAAGGAAAAAAAAAAAAAATCCCTGACTTTCTTTCAAAAAAACAAAGTCTGGAATATATGACAAGTAAAACACCTTGCATTGAAGTAGTTTCCATTAATATTGTGAAAAGGCAGAACATACAAAAATGAAAAAAAAATGAATACCTTCCCTCTGAAGCATGGTGTCTAATTTATTTGCTGGAGTCGGCTGGATAATTTTCTCTGCATTAACCTGTGAAGAGTTTGTTTAATAGCCTGTGGTGCTGGTACTTTAATTGCTCCCACTTT
The DNA here is from genome assembly GCA_015106735.1 of Paratilapia polleni. Classification (NCBI taxonomy): domain Eukaryota; kingdom Metazoa; phylum Chordata; class Actinopteri; order Cichliformes; family Cichlidae; genus Paratilapia; species Paratilapia polleni. The sequence continues at coordinate 13,910 of VUQI01048952.1, read as the reverse complement.
CAGTTGGATGACTTGAACTTTAATTGATAATTGAGATTTGGGGCTCTCATTACACAGGCACATAAATAACAGTACATGAACTTTTGGATGCAAAACATCTTCTGCAAAGTAACTAGTAACTTCAGGTGCTAGTGGAATACAAACTGCATATAAATCAAAACCAAAGGATTTGTAGCACTGAGCAGCCACAACATTAAACCACTACCTGGTGTAGTGAATAACACTAATCCTTTCGTTACAATGCAGTGTTCTGCTGGGAAACCTAGGGTCCTGGCATTCACGTGGGTGTTCCTTTGACACTACAACCTATCTAAACATTGTGGCAGTCCAAGCACACACCCCCATGGCAACGGCACTCCCCAGCATCAGCTGCCTTCCTCAGCAGGACAATGCTCAATGCCGCACCACAAAATTTGCTCATAACAAAGAACCCAAGGCATTGAACTGGCCTCCCAGTTGCCCAGAATATGCTCGGGAACAAGCCTGATCCACAGAAGTCCTAACCAGCAACCCATAGTACTCAAAGGATCTTCTGTCCACACCCCAATGGCTCAGAGCTGCTGTGATAGCACGAGGTGGATCTATACAACATTTGGCAGGTGGTTTTAACGCTGTGGTTGATCTTGTATGATTAAAGATACATTGTTGTTGTACCTAATTATTATATTAGACTGCAGTTTTTTTTCTTTTAAATATTAAAACATACACACCTTTATCTAATAAAGGACTGGACTATAATCAACAGGCATAACAAAGAGATGGAAGTTCTGGAATCTTATAGAAGAATTGATTTCAAAGAATTCATATTTTCTTCATTGCTATTCTAATTGTGGTTTGCTTTAGCACACACTGTGCCTAAAAGTAAATGCGACATGCATGTTTACCAATTTAGGGACCTTTTGTTTGACTGCTAGAATGGGAACAAATTCATGTGCTGCACATGTCTCGACTTTTCCTCCATTCTTGCCTCAGGTGGCAGTTGTCATCCACGATGACCAAGCCGGTGCAGACGCCCCTGCACTGAGTGCTCTTTCTGTGATGACCTTGATGACGACAGCGGCTATGGGTGACTAGGTGCTGAAGCCCCCTAACACATTTGGATGTTTCACCCGTGCCGTCACACTGCATTCATGTTGCACATTTTAGACATTTAGGTTGCCTTCTCTGATCAATATTTCATCTTTGTTTACATCTGCCACTTCATACGCGGCTGTCCAGGAAAGAGGAGACTATCAGTAAGGAAAATCACTAAAGGTTTGAGTCTGACCTTGATCTAATTCCAGGTCAAAGGTTTTGAAGAGTTGTTTTCATTTATGGTTTCTTAATGTATGCTTTGCGAAACCTGCTGACTCTGGAACTGTGATTAATAGCTCTAGAGATAAACTTGACCTGCCCTGACCTATTGTCTATCATGATCTTTTTTTCCAGGCACAGTGCTCTGTCCCAGCTTTGACAGGGAGGATGCACTATACTTAAAGATGAAATATGTCTTCTAGCTGGCTTTTTACCCTTTCATTATGACACTGTTCAGGTATAACCCAGTTCTCTGACAAAGTGAAATAGCATCCTGATGCCATCATTTTGGGTTCAAGCTGTACCACACATACGGTACCACACGGTACATCTTGAGCTTGAAGATGTTTACAGGAGTCTACCAATGCTGACAATCACAAAGAACTCAGCCCAGTGTGCTGACCTAGTACAGGCAGTAGCAATGGTTTCTACATGTCTGAAACAGCATCCAAATTAGCTGCATGTAAGAAAATAACATGTGGGCTGAATAAATCTTTTATGTCACAACTCACAGAAATATAAGAATGCTCATTAAAGCAGAATAAAGAGCCTCACCTTGTCTGACCTGAACTTAGCACATAAAGACAACGCTTGGTGTAAAATAAATTATTAGTAAAGGTCAGTAAAGGTGTTGCATTTTCAACATCACACAAATAAGAAAACACGCACACATGCACACACACAATCCCTCGCTGCAAGCTGGAAATAGCTTGGTGGTGCCAAACAGTTATTAGCCATAAAACTAATGTCAAGCCGGAAAGCTAATGTCATGCTACTAAATCTTGCTCTGCGTAACTTTGCCGCAGGTAAGCCATCTGTGAATGGCAGCCTGTTTGCTACTACATCTACTTTGCAAGTTAGCTATTTTATGACTGTGGACGAAATGTAATTTTGGAAACACGGGACTGTTTTACATTTTACAAAAGCCAACATGCAACTTTAGCACACAACAGCCCTCCTCTGCCCTGTTGTCTGCTGTTCAGGAACTGACCTTCAACAAGAGCAAAGGTAACCTGTATCACAGCAGATTTATCAGAGGTTGCATCCCTTTTTATCCTCTCCCAGCTTTCCCCCCTCCTTTCTCTTCTTTTCAGTAGCTGAGAGTTAGTCTCTCCCTGTCACAGAACTTGAATTTGCTGCTCAAATGCTTTCCTCTCCATGCACATATTAAAGCTTCTGCTTATTGTCTGAAAACAGACAGCGTGCTTTTCTTTAGCAATGCCCTCAGAATCACAGTTACATTTTTTCCCCCATCCAGTGCACAAGCTGCGTACTGTGTGCAGTCATACATTACATCATTGCATGTGGAAATGGAATGAACAGTTTTTATCAACTGTGCAGCGAGCATATAAGCAACTTACAAAGCAAAATAGAACTTCTATATTTAAGAACAGCATTATGATGGTAGGAATCAAGCAGTGCACCTCATGAAGTAGCAAAATTGCACTGAGACATTTAAGGAAAGACTTGTCTTTTCATTTTAAATTGGATGGAACACAATCATTTTTTCCTTAAGGGAGTGAGGATAAGTAACACGACAAGCATATTTATCAATAAAGCTTCATCAATAGACAATTAAACCAGTGATAATAAGGGGGAAAAAAATCAAATTACATTTACTAATGTAAGTGTTATTCGAAGTGATTACAAAGGGTGTTTCATCCCAGTATATTCTTTTTAATAAAATGCTTATATGTTGAATATAAAAGGTATTAATTATTCTGTTGCTTTGCATCTTTTCATCATGCAGGAATCTCATATTTCATATTTTCAGAAAACTCAGGTGTTGGCCCACTAATGAGACAAATTTGAGTGCAACAAAAATCAAGGGCAGCATCTCTGTAGATAAGCTCCATTTATTTGCCAGTATGTGCTTACATTTTGATTTTAATTTTTATTAGTTCTCATGCTTAAATTTGCACTGAGTCTGCAAGTCAAATCAATGCACATTGCTCCAGGCGACCTGAGTCTGCCATGCCTTTGACATCCTGACCACGCCAAGGTGGGTGGCAATATTGTCGGAAAATGAACGCCATTCAGTTCTGTAAATTCCGTAATATTTTCCTTGTGAAATCAAAAAAGAGATCTAACATTACAGAGAAAAGCTTGTTTACTCGTGGTGAAAATGCTGCCAACAGTGAAATACTCAATGTCAAACTGAAAGAAGACCTGAGGCAACGTGGCTTTTATTTTCCTTTTTTCACCATTTAAAGCATCCATTCATTTTCTTAACCACTTTTCCGAGGCTAACTTTGGGCGAGGGAGGGTGCATCCTGGACAGGTCACCAGGGCCAACACACAGAGTCAGACAACCAGACATTCTTTCATTCGCACCTACAACCAATTTAGAATCACCAGTTTCTCTAACATGCATGTATTTGGACTGTGGGTGGAAAACAGAGTACCCAGAGGAAACCCAAGAGATTCAAACCAGGAATATCACAACACCACTATGACACCCAGTTTAAAAAACTGTTAGAAAAGTACACAAATATAATATACAGCTTGTATCCTTACCTGTGGCATTAGGGGGACATCTATTGAAGGCCAGTTCTCCTGAAGGGGTCCGTCTCCACACCATTGACACTGCATAGTCCTCGGGACAAATTTCGTATGGTGCTGGGGTGCAAAGTGATACAAGTGTTACTATATCAATTTTAAGAGCTTTTTAGTCTTTCCAATATGATGCAACAATTTCTTCATATTGCAAATTAGGAGGTATGGAAATATAGGAGATCAAAGCTGTATAGTTTCAGAGGATATGAGGATGCCATTTAAGGATTATAATAAAATTTACCCTCTTCACAAGCCTCAGCCTTTGTGAGGGAAGGTGTTTCTTAATTATAATAGTAAAAAGGTTTTAATGTTTTTGGGGAACACTGCTTTCTTTACTTCAGAGAATAGAAGTATTACGTGACTTCATGTTTAAGACTCCACTTCAAAGGAGATTATTTTGAAAACCGTACTTTAAGCTTTGATGATACTTCAATTTCTGTCCGTCACCACTATTTCAATTTCTTAATTTATTTCAGTCATCCACCTCTGCTTATCTGCACCCCCTCTTCAGATTCAGTTTTAACTGATCTCCTATAACAAGACATGTCAGTCAGTGCACAGAGATAATTATCTCCTCACTTTCGTTCAGCTTCTCTGTGGCCACTCAGACTTAAGTCTTATTATCCTCTGACTCACCTGGACAGCGTTGGTCACTGCACTTTCTGACTTCTTCTCCGGTTCCATCACACTGTTGCCCAGTCACCGCTGCCCCCTGACACACCCGAGCACGCCTCTGCCATCCACCGTCGCAAGACTTAGAGCAGCCGCTCCATGGACCCCAAGGATTCCACTGGCCATTAGCTAAAACAGAATCATTCTCACTTAGAAACAGATACCATTACAGGCATAACAACTGCCAAAAAAACAGCACAAGATCAACTAAAATGATACTCCTATATAAGTCTTTATTTAGTGTGTGATAATCTAAGTTTTCATTTCTGAATACATTTATATCTTTTGCTACCCATGCATTGAATTTGACAATGGAATTTGTTGGCAATATTCCACAAACAAACAACATTACCTGTCATAATCAGGGGTGTGTGTATTTTATGGCTAAAGAAAACGAGAGTGCTGATTATTCGCATCACTTTGCCAGTATAAAAAAAACAAAACACACATTTATGCTGAAGTTTCCAAAACCAGCAGTATGGTTTATGCCCTTGTAATGAACACTGTTAAACTGTGCATTAGGAAAAAAAAACAAATAAAAAAAAAAAAAACCCAGATGCTCCCCTTCAGCGATGTAGTAAATCACATGCCCTTGTCTGAATGGAAAGGTACAACTCCATGTGTGTGTGAGCAGGAAACACACTCCACTCATTCTAACCTCCACTTACCCCTTCTTCACTTATATGGGCATTTTTCATGTCCTACAACTAACCTCTGTCAGGATTGCTTCCAGAAGAAAGAAAAACCAGAAAAACCATGGCGACCTGTTGGCTAAAACTATCTGCAAGACATTGATCAAATCCCAGTAGATAGTGATTTCTTTGCCCGCACAAGAGCAGCAGCTGATTCTTCAAACAGATGCATGATCATGTGTTTCAAGGAGCTCATTGTTCCAGCAGTCCTAAAGAAATTGTTTTCATTTGAAAACACATAGCATTGATTTAAAAACCTGCACAGGCATTTATTGTTGTTATTAGGCTTTTTTTTTTTTTTACTGTAATCTATTCAGTTATATTAAAAAAATGTCTGTTGCGCTTTCTCTAGGAGATTAGCTAAATATGTATTTGGCTATTTGGGAGAAAAAAGAAAAAAAATTACTTTTAAATAAATAAATAAATAAATGAATAAATAAATATGCTTTTGCCTTGAACTCTTCGTCACAGCAGTGCCACCAGCACTAATGGACATTGTGCTGACTTGTTAAATAGCGGCTATGTTTCTCACTAATGATTGATCTCTCACCTTGGAAACAAGCAAGACTTGCTAAATAGATAGGCCTCATTAAATGAATAAATTGTATAATACATTCTCTTACTGCAGCGGCAAACAACAGCATTGCCTTCCTCATTATCATAGGCACAAATTAAAAATACGCATTGACAAGCATTTACTACTGTTTTAGAGGTCCAGCAGACCATAAGGTTGGCTTATTAGTTACACAACATTTGCAATAACTTTGAAAAATACAGAGGAAATCATGCTCCACACACACATATCAGTGAGCTACGGAATAAAAAACCTTGCTGTTTTACGCTGCTGCATTGAAAATTGCATCAGGAGATTATGAGAGTGCTCAGACCCTTCACATGATCAGACAATTCAAAGCCTGATTGAGACCACTAAGCAGACATCTTTGAGCCTCTAATACATCTATGATGTTGACAGACAGTTTGGGCTGCTAACCCTGAATTATGTGAAAGGCATACAGTATATCTAACTGGATTTTTCAAATCCAATTGATAGAGCATGGTCTTAAACATTATTCTTGTTTCTTACAACACAGATTTGATTCTTGCTACAGGGCTTTTCAATACGCATCAGAAAGAGTAAGACAGCTCAGTTAAATCAGGCTCAACATTCAATCTAAAGGCGATAGATCGTACTACATGGTAATGACTGTAATAATGATGATGACAATATGGGACAGGCTGTTTTTTTGTCTCTCTCTTCCCTGTTTAGAATTGTGATTTCAAATTTAGACATCAAAGCGGATATAGAATTAAGAGGCTCAGGATTTTTTACCTGTGCAGTCAGGATTATGGCACTCTCTGCTTTCTGCCCAGTGACCGCGACACTCAGATCCCCCATGGGCGGCTGCTGAGCACTGCCTGGTCCTCTGCTGTGTGCCATTGGCACAGGTCACCGAGCAATCGCTCCAAGAGCTCCACTCCTGCCACTGTCCGTCCACTGAGGCACCAACCACAACCCAACAAGCATGTCCCAAGTGAAGGGAAAAGGAGGGCAGACAGAAATGGGAGGAAATATTCAGATCACTAGTCTCTCTCATACTGAAAGCCAATAAAACAGATATGTGAAAGGCAAAAATTTACAGGGCAACTTGTCAGATTTGGAGAATTAGACTTACAGCTGGGTGTCTGCTTTTTCTTTTTTTTTTAGACTAGAATTTCCCAATAAAGCCGAGGACAAAAGAGAATAAGACATAAAAAATGGATTTTGGTAGAGTAGTTTCAAATTAAGATTCATATTATTAAGAAGTCCAAAACACATACTGCTGCTGCTCCCTGTCTGGGCAGAGGGAAAGCATCTGAAATTGAGTGGTTTTCACTGAGTCTGTTACTACAGCAAAGCTAACATTTACTGTGTGGAAAAACTCATCATCACTAATCTGCTTACCATTCACAGGCGGTTGCGGGTAAGTGATTTTGACGTCAGTATTACCGTATTCCTTCTCAACAGGGTTACCTAAACCGCATTACTGTATAAGCTCAAAGCCTGCATTCATTCTTTCTTTTTTTTTTTTAACTTACCTTTAAAGTATTGCATTGACTCATATATGTAAGGTACATTGCATTTTACAGAACTGATCTTTTAAAATGAGTCCATGCTTTACTCACAACTGTTAATATAATTATTTCTAACAGATTAAGATAGCAGACAGATGATACCTGGGCAAAGGGCTATGTTGCAAAGTTTAGTCTGGGTCTCAGGTCCATCACAGGCCCTGCCTCCATGCTGGGGAGGAGAACACATCCTAGTCCTAGTGCGGTGACCTCTGCCACATGTGAATGAGCACAGGCTCCACGGTGACCACTCCTCCCATACACCGTGTACTGCGGGCACAGAAAAGGCGTCAGGCCTAATCAATGTCTCTGTCTCTGTCATAGCATAAACAAAACCCCTCACTAAAACCACACTGAGCCATAAATGAAACAAAATCAATCAAAATAATTAGCAACAGAGTAGAGTAATGTAAGTAAAACACAGAGCACACAGACATTGTGGGGGCTTTGCTATCCCTACCATAAGCCTCAGTCTCCTCAGAATATTTATCACAATAACAGCAAATGCTGCTCCACTAACAAAGCTTCATACAGCAGCAAAGATCGAATACAATAAAAATGTCAGTCTCTGACAGGGGAATTTCAACATACAGAACAGCAACAATAAGAGTCCAGACTTTCTAAACCAAGGTAACCGTTAGGAGCAGCAGGTCTACACAAAGTCGCAGTCTGTTGAATCTTCTTGGTTGACTGAGAATCTAATAGCAGAGGACCTTCACGTTAATGTGGGCTGACAATGGTTCTGGAAAACTGTCATTACGCTAACATACTAATCATGGTTATACACAAAACAGACAATCTAGTCCTCTGAATAAGTGTGCAATATTTAGACTACATGTCAGGCAAGACAGATGAATCTAAAAGAGATTGTATTAAAAATCATATGTTTTATGTTGCAGAGGGCAGTTATTTACTCTTGAATTTTAAATCTGTGGCATGTTGTTATTTTTGAACTGATGGGACATAAAATGACAAAATCTGTGAGATTATCGATTATTCAACTTCAAATTTTGACATTAATTAGTATTCTAATAATTTCCAGCATTTTACAGATAATTTCTAGCATATTTATTACTGAAACATGATGTATCTAAAAATCATCTTATATCAAAACACATATTTTATATACATGTATGTATGTATGTATGTGGATGTGTGTGTATGTATATATACATATATATATACAGAAGTGTAACTTTTAAACTATCATTGTTTTTTGTTTGTTTGTTTTTCATTTAATTTTAAACAATAGCTGGCTAAAGGCAGCATTCCTCTGGCATCTTGGTTTATGTGTAAGCTTAACTGGGTTCTGCTTGACAGATGGTGATTCTTCATAGAACTGCAGAGAATATTTGCTATTGGCACATAGTTTTACTTTGGAGAGGGAAATGTGGAAATCTGAGAGGCAGACAGAAGTAAGACACCTCCTGTCTTGTCTTGGCAGTACTCCTAAATGTACACAGAGATATGGAGTGATGAACACACTGCTTTCAAAATGTAAAAGTCTAACCCCTGATATTAGTTTCTGATGCAACTGTTGGCTGCTTGATTCCAGCATTAAAGTACATTTACAGATAGAATTAAGGCCCAGAATCAACTTTAAGTAAAAAACCAAAGCAATACTGAAATTGTGTTTGGTACCAGACGTTTTCCCTTATAGAAAAGAAAAAAACTTAAAGATAATTTTATGAATTTCCCATTGTCTCTAGTAGTAAATGTCTGTTTCATATATAAGTCTTAAGCTACATATCTATCATATACTCATTTTCTCATACAGCATAATATTTACTTAAGTCATACATAATTCCTATGTTGCATGAGAAAAAAAATGGAAAAGTGACCACTTTCATGAGTAAACCATAGTATTTGACATATTTCTAATAGGAAATACGCTACATATAAAAAAACACATGGGTTTCCTAATGCAGTCTGTTGCATACTGAAAATGAGGGCTTTGCGTCAGTGTGTTTTCCAGTGCTTCAAATAAGCTAATGATGATATACAGAGAACTGCAATAGGTTGATGTTGGTGTGGCTGTGTTTAGGCTATACATTTTCAGATCTTTGAGGGGAATTTCTCATGTTTCAACACTGGCAAACATCTGCAAAATTAATGGCAATTTGGGGTAAACAACATATCTGGTGGTCTTAACCTCTTTTGACTGCTAACAGGACTTAAGACTTTAGTAATGTATGTCTGACTACTGTTCTGGGGCCACAGGGGACTCATAATTCCTCTTCAGAAGGGTCGCTATCCACTGCTTGTGCAGAAGCTTAAAGTTCCTACAGTACAAAATTTTAGATCTCAGGATCAGTTGTGGAGTGGTTGGATCTTGGGATCAAGCCTATGGTCCGCCATGAGGCAAGTTACCGTCTGTCCCAGCCCGTGCCTCTAGGCGCTACTTTGATGCCAGTAGCTAAGTGGCCCATGGTGACTGAAGAATTTACTTTGAAATATTTGAGTTCAAAGCTTGCAGTCACCACAGCTAGCAAAGATGGAATAGGATTCTGCCTCTTTATGTGCTTTTTCTCTGAACTGTGGCCATGACTTACAGGGATGTCTATGAGCAATCCTATTCGTCTGCTAGAGGTGACACTCTTGGAACAGTACAAGATGATGGACAAAGCAACTGCATTTGCCAAGAATGTTTTCATTAATTTCAGGTAAACTGGGATTTGGGTGGCTTTCTCATAGCTGTCCAATGAGGTTTAACCTTTTTTTACTTGTTAGCTAGCTTCTTTCACTCAACTGTAGTCACCATACAGTATTTATTATTTTGTTTCAGAGCGCCTTCTCTTTTGATACAGAGCTGTTTGAAGTAGCTTCAAATAACACAATCAATGTTTCTGTAGTGCAGCAGGTTTGCATCTGGCACACAGTAATTCCATTAAGTTCATCGCAATTTTTCATCAAAAGAAAAGATCTTGACTTGAATTTGCATTGATTAAAAATTGTAAGTTTTTGACATGATTGTGACTTCTGCTTATTTTTCTGTTTTTCTAAATTGACTGACACTCTTTATTTTCTTTTATTTTTGGTGTTCTTTTTTTTCTGTTTCAGTGCTGCTTTTTCTAATTTCGATGTTATTTTTCCTCACTGCTGCTTTATAATGCTAAATATAGGCTATTACATTCTGCATAGCAACCAAACCAAACATACCATTTAGCTAATTAGTGGAAGGTACTTGGTGTGTACAGTATATAAGTTGGTGTTTTCTTCTGAAAGAAAGACCACTAAGCAAGTTGTTTAACTTGAAACTTTTGACCACATGTAGCAAGTTCCTACTAATATAAAAAAGAATAAGGCTAGCTTATACTGAAAGAAATGTGCTGCTTCCTCTTCCTGTTCAGAGGGATGGCTTCAAAAACATTCCTGTGCATTTACATTGTAAAGCTTGCCAGCTTACTAAAATTAAGGAACGGAAAGTCCCAAGGTTTAATGTTTAAGGTATTTTTTTGCATGTTTGGATGTCAAATTCTAGCTTACTCCAGCCTCACCAAACTTCATGATGTGAAATGTCTGATGGCGTTGTAAGAAATAATAATAATATTAGTCTAGCACAAACAAAGGTTGCCAACTTTCTTAGACAGGATGGAATGGCATTATTGACATGCTTGTCATATCTGCTTTCTTCCTGATTTTACCTGATATATAAGTTCAAATAAGTGTCATGTTAATGAGTAGCCGCGGCATGCTTTATTATGTGCTACAGTTTAAAAATCTAACAGTAACCTTTTATATACACTGAACCTTGGTGTGGTAGGAAAGCCTGTACAGAAGAAATGTCAGGCTGCTAAGAATAAAGTGAATAAAATTCAGCAGAAAATTCAGGGTTCTGTTGGTTGGCTTGTAAAAGGACTAGTGTTTAACAACCCAAGGGATATTTTATAAAGCAGATGTGTTGCTGTATTTTGGCAGATCCATCATGCTGAGTAGGGCATCACAACTTGTGGAAGTGCATGCTTGATCTCAAGATGCAGAGCCCCGAACACTGTTCACAGATGATGTTGCTGTTTTCAGTGACGGCACCTATATGGTAAGGTTTCTTTTGACTGGAAGTGATGTGTCTGTAGGCATAATGTATTTTGGAGGTGTTCTTCTATGCTTGGCATAGCACAGACAGTGAAGAAAGCTAATCGATATGTCTGCCTTACAGAATATTAGATGTATACTCTGTGTTTCATGTGGCTCCATGCCAGGCTGGATTTCTTTGTACCAGTTTGCTACAGTAACTAAGTAAAAGTTAGTGCTACGTCAGTATTTTAAGGATGACCTGGAAAAATAACTTCTATGGTCCTAGTGGTAGATTTCAAATATAAGTAAGAGAAGAGCAAAGCCCTCATCTTTCAAATATTACAGACAAAACAATTTAACAACACCGCAGGAGTGCTTTGATATGGTCTAAACTAAAAAACCCATTAAACGAAATTAGAAATTAAAAACACTGTCTTGTTGCACGTTTAAAAATTAAAATTTCTAATTGCTTTAGTTTCCCCTAAGTGTCATGGCCCAGTTATATGGTGATTTTCTGTATTGTTATTTAAAAGAAAGTTTTGGATCCACAGTTAAAATGCAGCAGGGGGTTATGCTGTCTGAACTAAATAATAATGGCCATAGAGGAGTCACATCAGGGCTGAAATGATGCTCTTTTGAAATGATGACTCATTCTCTTTCTATCTCTCAGTGTTGATGCGCAGTGAAGGAATGACCCTTTTGAAAACTACCAACTTCCCACTTACACGGGCCCTATCTAAAATAGGATATAATACATCACACATCAGATGTCAGAGGACGCAGCTCGCAGTACTTTGGGTCAGCCATAATTACTTACTTACTTACTTACTCGGAAGCGCTATCCTTATGATCACCATCAAATATTTTGACTAAACTGGAGTACTAAATCAACATATTTGTGTGAGTAAAATATTCCAAAAAACGATAATGGTTACTTGTGACACACTGGCCTACCAGATTCATTCTGACAAACATTAGCATGCTGCAGTCACCAGTCAGCAAAGCATCTGATGCTGATACCTGACTGCCAGTGACTCATCTGCCATGCCATCATGGGTTGAGCAAGAAATGCCTTAAAGGGTGTTTAAAGAAAGCTATTTTAAAATGCACAGTTGACCTTCAAGAAAAATGAAGCTGACGATATATCAGTATGTACTGCTCCCGAGGCTCCATGCAGATCCACATGTCATTAAACCATTTCAATGCTGATGAATTGATTCACAGTTATATGAAATGGGAAACACAAAAGTGATAATGAACAGAAAAAAAACCCAACATTCACAAAATAACATCAAAGAAACAAAGCATTAGATTCATTATATTATTACTGCATACATTCTTAAATAGACACATTCAGAAATTTGTTAAAACAGAACAACACATTTCCTCCCATATCAACAACAAAGGTGCAAAACATTAATATTCAAGAATCTGCGGCTAACACTACCTGGACAAGGGGCAGTGTTATTGCAAACCCTTGATTCTCTTAAAGGGCCGCTGCAGTGTGTTCCGTATGGTGAGACACATGTTCTTGTTCGCACCTGCGACCCTTGACCGCAAGTTACAGAGCATGAGCTCCACTGGGACCACTCCTCTGCACCTGATTCACCTGTGTGGGAGAAGGGTGACACTAGTTAAATGCAGTAATATGGTCCTAGGGCTTATACGGCTTATACGGGGCAGGGTGGGGCAAAGTGGGCAGGGTTGAGTAAAATGGGGAGGGGCCAACATGAGTAACGTTGGGGTGGGGTGGGGTCCTAAAGGAGAACTCTAGCATACAGTCTATTCTACTTTTATGTGATCTTTGATGAATACTTAATTGGCAGCTTAATACTTCTGACTAGTGATTCCATTTGTGTGCAGCAGAAAAGTGTTTTTGTGGCTGCAATCACTGGGAGTAGTTGCATTAACGAATGCCTCTCTAGTGTAGAAGTAGTTTGCATATTAATCCACCTTTTTTTAATGCCAAATTCATGCAAAGATCACAGAAAAGGCATAGCTATGATTATAAAAATGAACAGCAGACACTAGGGTTACATCTATCTGTTTCACTTCATTTAAAAAAAAAAAGATCATGCATTTCAATGAAACTCAACAGTATGTTTAAAAAAAAGTGGGAAAATCACTACAAACAAACAAAATTTCATGGTGACATGCAAGAAAGACAACATCTAAGAAAATAAAATGGAATTTAATGGGTGTTAGTTCAGAAAGGGGTCTTAGATGTGGATTTCCTTGCACTGCAGCAAACTGTCTAGTTTCCTTGACAACATTGGAGCAAATTCTGTGTTTTAGACAATGGCTTCAAAAATTTTTTTTCTAATCTAGTTCAACTTGTTAACTCTCCGGGATGGAGGAGAAATGACAAAGTTAACTGATTTTATTCAGCAGATCACAGCCATTTTCATGAGTGACTCGAAGCAGAAGGTTTTCAGTACACTTAAATTTCAATTGTGGATGCCCAGAAGGAAGCGTAATCTGTAGTATTTAAACCACAGAATGAGAATGGATTCTTTTTTTTTTTTTTTTTTTTTTTTTTTTTTTTTTTTTTTTTATTTTTTTATTTTTTTTTTT
>VUQI01048934.1:6024-18544 GCA_015106735.1 Paratilapia polleni | reverse complement strand
AGGAGAGCATTAATCATAGAAGCAGCCAAGAGGCCCATGGTAACTCTGGAGGAGCTGCAGAGATCCACAGCTCAGGTGGGAGAATCTGTCCACAGAACAACTATTAGTCGTGCACTCCACAAATCTGGCTTTTATGGAAGAGTGGCAAGAAGAAAGCCTTTGTTGAATGAAAGCCATGAGAAGTCCCATTTGCAGTTTGCCACAAGCCATGTAGGGGACACAGCAAACATGTGGAAGAAGGTGCTCTGGTCAGATGAGACCAGAATTGAACTTTTTGGCCTACATGCAAAACGCAATGTGTGGCAAAAACCTAACACTACACATCAACCTGAACACACCATCATAATGCTGTGGGGATACTTTTCTTCAGCAGGGACAGGGAAGCTGGTCAGAGTTGATGGGAAGATGGATGGAGCTAAATACAGGGCAATCCCGGAAGAAAACCTGTTAGAGGCTGCAAAAGACTTGAGACTGGGGAGGAGGTTCACCTTCCACCAGGACAAAAACCCTAAACATACAGTCAGAGCTACAATGGAATGGTTTAGATCAAAGCATATTCACGTGTTAGAATGGCCCAGTCAAAGTCCAGACCTAAATCCTATTGAGAATCTGTGGCAATACTTGAAAATTGCTGTTCAGATGCTCTCCATCCAATCTGACTGAACTGGAGTTATTTTGCAAAGACTAATGGGCAGAAATTGCAGTCTCTAGATGTGCAATGCTGATAGAGACATACCCCAAAAGACCTGCAGCTGTAATTGCAGCAAAAGGTGGTTCAACAAAGTATTGACTGAGGGGGGCTGAACACATATGCGCGCCACACTTTTCAGATTTTTATTTGGAAAAAATTTGGCCATGTATCATTTTCCTTCCACTTCACAGTTATGTGATACTTTGTGTTGGTCTATTACATAAAATCCCAATAAAATACATTTAAGTTTGTGGTTGTAACGTGACAAAATGTGGAAAAGTTCAAAGGGTATGAATACTTTTTCAAGGCACTGTATGAGCACCTGCCTTCCAGTGCACCCTTTTTGAGCCGCTTCTCATACTCTAAAATGTTTCAGTCACAAGAAAAGCACTCGAAAATTTCTGTTGTTGGCAGCAAGAGAGGAAACACGAGTCTTTATGCATTCCCTGCATCTGAGGAACTGAGAACAGAGTGGATTAGTTTTATTTTTGATGGCAATGTCCCCACAACAAACAGAAATCCTCATGTTAGCTTGCTGCTCAACTAATGTGGCTAATTGGTTTATCATATGCCCACAGGCTTGAGTAGGCCTTTGGCATGGGACAGTTTCACCTTCAGTGTCATGCTGTGCTTCACAAACAAATATCATGCCAAACAGGGAGAAGCCTCAAACCCCTTCCTTCATGAAACATTGTCTTAAAGTTTTTTTTTCTGCACACAGGACTGAACATCAGACTTTTTCCACACTTCAGCAGCAGCATTAGTCCATTAACATCGGAGTGCGCTAAAGACAATTTATGTGGTTAAACTGCCGAGGGCAAGAGGTTATGACTGACACTCACCACTGAATGTAGGCTAATCGTGTTTTGACAAAACATTAAGAGGAGAGCGGTGTTTGGTGCTTCCAGATGTTTCCAGTGAGTTTATTAAATACCTGCAGCTTCATAGGTTTACCTGTAGGAGCCATCTGTATGTAGTGGTGGGGGGAAAAAAATCGATACAGCGTGATATTGTATAGACACAGATACACCAAATATCGACATTTTATTAAATAAATTAAAATACTCTGGGAATACTACGAACAAGAGAGCTCATCTCTTGCACCACCATCCTGAGATAACGTTAGCCAAGTAAATTTATATTAAATCAGCTCAACCGAAAAACCATCCAACACTGGACACACTTAGCTTGACAAAGCTACCTCCTAATTCAGAGCGAGCTAATTGCTCAGTCACACTAGAGTAAAAATTGCAACCTTCTTGCAACTAGGAAAAATCGGTGGCTGCCTAGTAACTGCATTGAATATTTTCACATTCTAACTTTATATTATTAGATAAAACAGATGTTTACAAAGTTTAACTTTGAGGACATAATTTGCAGTTGATGAAAGGTATAATATATACATACAATATATGTTATAGCAAAATGTTAGAAATTGCAATAATATTGTATTGTGATAATATCGTATAGTGGGTGAATCCCACCTCTATCTGTATGTCACCCAAACCAAGAGAATTCCACACATTTACCCATATGGCACAATAGCAATAACTTCACTGATTATTCCTAATTATTCTCAAAATAGAAATAGGAGCTGTCACACAGAATACCAGTTTAAAAGTTAAACCTTTTGCTGTACGTTGGCCGTGCTCAGGTTGAGTTCTGAATTCTAGTTTGATGCCTTTACTAACCTTAAACATATTTTATTGTTTCCTTTTTTTGTCCATTAGTATTCCCAGTAGGGATTATTATTTTATTATTACTGTGCAAATAGATTTTCCCCATGACTATCTGAATCTAAAATAAAATCATAAATGTGTAAATGAGCATAACTTGGGCACTTGAAACTTGAAAATACCTTACATACGTATATTAAACATTTCAAATAAATGAAAAATTAGCACAGTATTAGCATGATGACAGATGTTGTTCTTGTGAACTGCTAACCTGCTTCAGACATTTAATTAAAAAAAATCTTGAATTTGACAGGGACTACATCTCATTAATGCAGCAAAGAGATAATATTACAGCATTTCTGTATGAATTTTAATAAGTCCGTTTTTGATTGAAGGTTTTCTTGGTCCACGGGCTATAAAAGGCAATGTTTTTAGAGTGTATGTCTGTATCCCAATTTTTGTCCATATAATTTGGATTTTCCTCCTACTATGACATATTTAAATTGTTTTAGAGTCATATAGTGGGTTCAGAAAGTATTCAGACCCCCTTCACTTCAATTTTGTTATATTGCAGCCTGATGTTACAATCATTTAAATTATTTTATTCCTCATTAATCTACACTCAGTACCCCATATTGACAAATTGAAAACAGAATTTTAGGATTTTTTGTAAATTTATTAAAAATAAAAGACTGAAATATTATATTTACATAAGTATTCAGACCTTTTGCAAAACACTTGAAATTTAGTTCAGATGCCTCTCATTTCTCTTGATTGGAGTCCCGCTGTGGTAAACTAAAGAGACTGGACATGATTTGGAAAGACACTCACCTCTCTATAGAAGGCCTCACAGCTGATAATGCATATCAGAGCAAAAACCAAGCCATGAGGTCAAAGGAACTGCCTAGAGCTCAGAGCCGGGGTTGTTGCACAGTTCTGGGCAAGGCTACAAAAAAAAAATTCTGCTGTACTGAAGGTTCCCAAGAGCACAGTGGCCTCCATAATTCTCAAATGTTAGAAGTCTGGCCCAACCAGGACTCTTCCGAGAACTGGTCGCCCAGCCAAATTGAGCAAGCGAGGGAGAAGAACCTTAAAGAGAGAGGTGACCAAGAACCTGACGGTCACTCTGACTGAGTTCCAGAGATCCTGTGTGGAGATGGGACTAAGTTCCAGAAGGACAACCATCATTGCATCCCTCCACAGATCTGGGCTTAATGGTAGAGTGGTTAGATGGAAGCCTCTCCTCAGTGCGAAACACATGAAAGCCCATTTGGAGTTTGCAAAAAAGCACCTGAAGGACTCTCAGACTGTGACGAACAAGATTCTCTAGTCTGATGAAACCAAGATTGAACTGTTTGGCCTCAATTCTAAATGTTATGTCTGGAGGAAACCAGGCACTGCTCATCAGTTACCCAATACCATCCCAACAGTGAAGCATGGTGGTGGCAGCATCATGCTGTGTGGGTGTTTTTCAGCAGCAGGGACTGGAGGACTGGTCAGGGTTGAGGGAAAGCTGAATGGAGCAAAGTACAGAGATATCCTCAATAAAAACCTGTTCCACAGGACTCAGGACCTCAGACTGGGCCGAAGGTTCACCTTCCAACATGACAATGACCCTAAGCACACAGCGAAGACAATGCAGGAGTGGCCCAGCCAGAGCCCTGACTTGAACCCTGACGACTGAAAGCTCTGCCACCCTGTGACGACTCTTCCGTGAACACAGGTGGGCTGCTCACCACATTGGGAACCCTATCAAACATCTCTGGAGAGACCTGAAAATGGCTATCCACCAATAGTCCCCATCCAACCTGATTGAGTTTTAGAGGATTTGCAAAGAAGAATGGTAGAATATTCCCCAATCCAGGTGTGCAAAGCTTGTTGCATCATACCCAAAAAGACTCGAGGCTGTAATTGCTGCCAAAGGTGCATCAACTAAGTACTGAGTAAAGGGTCGGAATACTTATGTAAATGTGATATTTCAGCTTTTTCTTTTTAATAAATTTACAAAAAAATCCTAAAATTCTGTTTTCAATTTGTCATTATGGGGCACTGAGGCATCTGGAAAACGTTCAACATAGCACCTTCAGGTCGCACATATTTTTGGCTTTAGATGGACATGATGACTTGTACTACTGCTATTTAAGAGTCTTGAAAATGGTCATATACTGGTTGTTAGAGGCAGAGCAGAGCAGGGTGCTTTGTAAGAGGAAAAACAAGAGAAGAGAGTATGGGGAAAAGCATCAGTCAGTAACCATGGTTACCACCGTTTGTTATTAGGTTGCTGCTGCCCCCTGGTGGCTTCCAGTCAAAAGGGCCTCCTGGAGGCACCCTGAGGGCCCAGACTCCAACATCACAGACAGGTAGAAAAATTATTTTACTAAAAGTCTCATAATGTTTTCAAGAATGCTCTCCACATTTATGTGAAATACTTATCCAAAAGCAAACCTCTCTACTCTTTCACATATTTTGTTTATTTTTGTCACAGTGAAAAACAAAAAAAAACTACCAGTGATAAACTGATTAAGAGCTCAGTAGCTGACTTTAAATCTATGTATTTTAGGCTGGATCATCCTGTTGTACATGTCTCGTGGGCAGATGCTGGTGCCTACTGCTCCTGGGCTAACAAGAGACTTCCTACAGAAGCAGAGTGGGAGTATGCTTGCAGGGGTGGCCTGAAAGACAGGTAAGATGTTAACTAATGATTAAAATCCTACTCAGAAAAACCTTATTAAAATCTGTAGGAAAATTGTGCTTTGTTACAATTGCTCAACACAGTTAAGAAAATGGGGAAATATTCGCAAACATCAAGTCTGTAATGTAAACTTAGCACAAAAAGTAAGGAAATTTGTGTTTGGTCGATTATTTCTTTGTTGTAACAATTATATTGACAGTAAAAATAGAAATAATAATAATAATGTGTGAACAAAGTGAACAGAATAATTACAAGTGCAAATAAGGAAGAAACCTTAACTGTGCTTGGGGATGTACATTTCCTACATGAAGTATGTCTCAAATTACCTTCCTGGTGTACCACATCTACATTTAGACTTTACCCATGGGGAAACAAGTTGAACCCAAAAGGACAACACTATGCTAACCTCTGGCAAGGGGATTTCCCCACACACAACTCTGGAGAAGATGGGTACATCAAAACTTCACCGGTAAGACACACAAGGAAAAATGAAGAAATGCCATAGTTATGGGTGTGTTAAGGGATATCATATTTCAGGTTTGGGAGGATTGGCTTAGGATCTCTAGGAAAATAAGGGTGGATATAAGACAGCATTTCAAAGGCTGATTAAGTCTCAAAAGAAGCTGACAGCCTTCAGAGATTACATGGATAACAATAAGACAATAAAAATGCAGTCACTTTCTCAACAGTTTAGAGGTTTGACTTGTATTTCAACATTCTTCATTCAGCAATAACATAACAAAGCTTTTCAGTTTCCATCTACTGTATAAATCCCAGAGCTTCTTTCTAAGATTGACACTAAATATATGAAACCTATGTTTGATGTGCATAGTAAACATCATGTAAACCTCACTTTTTGTCAACTCTTAGCTTAGCTAACTTGACATCAGCTAGTTACACTTTTCTCTTTGTGTACATAACCTAAAAATCTGTACATAAGTAACATAACAATTCTGTCCAAACATCTTTTTAAGAGTTATTTCACCAACAACAAACTACTATAAAACACGAAATCTCTGTCTGTCTTTGTGTTTGTTTGTTTCTTTGTCTGCAAAATTGACAGTAGTGCCCTTATACCCTGCAGGTGATGTCCTTTCCTGCCAATGCTTTTGGTCTGTACGATATGGTGGGGAATGCATGGGAATGGACAGCAGACTGGTGGACTGTCCATCACACCACAGACCCGCAACACAACCCAGTAATAACACATTCAAGCTTTTATTCCCGTCGTGAGTTTTTTTTTTTTTTTTTTTTTTTTTTTTTTTTTTCTCCTTTTTTTTTTTTTTGTTTTTTTTTTTTGTTTTTTTTGTTTCATTTCTTGTGTTGAATATAAGCAGCAGTGGATTTTAAGGGGAAATTTTCCCGAAAGACAAACTTTGGGCCCCACAGGTGAGGTGTAGAGATACTGCAGGTGGGTATAGACCACTAGAGGAAAAATATGTATTGAAACTTGAATTAATATAACATATGAAGAATGAAGTTGAATAAACTGGATTTCTTTTGTAGGGAAAATTGGGCCAAGACACAAACTCTGAAATCCTTGTTAGATTGATGTTTACAACCAGTGAGCACTTCTATTTTCATCTTAAAATTAGATGAAAATTAAATTTCTCAAGTTTATGGATGTAATTTGGTTAGCTAGATGGTAAATTGCATCAGTTTGCTCCAAATACTGAAGCAAAAGATAATCAGAACATAGTTTGGATTCTCAGTTCTGGTATTTATTTTGCATTCTGTTATCTTGAGCGACAACATAATTATCTAATTTTCTCAGGGTAACCAGTTTTGGTTATCTTGACACAATTGCACATAACCAGTTGATGGGTCAACTTAATGACTGAGTCCTGTAGTGGGACAGTGCCAAACCAGAACTGACAATGTTGGAATGATATGTCAGTGAAGACGAAAGGAAAGGGAAAATCCACAGCTATTCTAGTGACCCTTCTTACTCTGACACAAGCTTTATTTTAAATGCTATGATAACAAGCACTGAAACTGACTCAGAGACACATGACAGTTCATAATTTTAGACACATCAGAGTTGCTGCTATAGTTAAAGTATGACATAGCAGCTACAATAAGTCACCTGTTTGTCATGATGTTGAGAAAAGAATGTTTAATTATCACATTATTGTCACTATCTTATAAATGGCAACAAACAACATGCTGACTGGTTTCTGAGCCAGTATTCACATACAGTTTGAAATAATGCATTATGATTTTCAATACTAATGCCAAAGAGCACAGTAGAATAGTATTATTCACAGAAGATGAGACAGCAAATTGTTTTCAGTCTTCCTCACCTTCAGTAAAGTTTCCTTTTCAAGCCAAAGTCACAGGTGATTTGCATCAAGACAAAGTTTCAAAGTCCTAATTATGTGTGATCCATTTTTGCTATTATATTTCTGGCTTAACGTATACTCGTTACTTTAACATTGCTTTGGCTAGAGGTAGGGCTAACTGTAACTACTGTAACTGTATTGCAACTGCAAATACTACTTTATGTAATATAGAGTACCGTCAAAAAGTCTTGAATCACCCCTCATTAATTTATATTTTGCTTCCAAGGAGTGAGACTTTCTTGTAATTTTTTTTGAGTGGTCTTGAGCAATAGTTCTATCTAAACGTCTGTCTGTCCAAACTATGTACAGGAAATGAACAGTATCTGAAAGTCATGTCCTTAAGAAATAGAAAAGAAAATCCAGCAAAGACCTGACACAGGACCTGAGAGATGCATCTGGCCCTTCTGTTGATCCATCTACTGTTCACTGAAGCCTCATCAGAAAGGGTCTCAGTGGAAGGGTGGCTGTCAAGAAGCCATTCTTAAGGAAGGGAAACAGTGAGAAAAGGCTGAGGTATGCCAAATTACACAAGAACTGGACTGAAAATCAGTGGCAACAGGTTGAAATCTTTGGTTCAGATCGCTGTCAGTATGTACAGAAATTACAAGAAAGTTTGCCTAAGAGAGTTCAGGCTGTGTTGAAGAATAAAGGTGGTCATACCAAAAAACGACTTTCTCGTCAGGACTTTAAAAACTCTGTTTTTTTTTAATTTATTTATTTATTTTTTTAAAAAATTAAAAAAAATAAAAAAAAATAAAAAAAATAAAAACTCTGTTTTTGCCTCATACAGTGTATTTTTCATGTACGTTTGCACATATTTCAATAAATCGCTACACCTATTTCCCATTTTCCTAGCAAAATATAAAGAAATGAGGGGTGGCTCAAGACCTTTGCACAGTACTGAATATATTTTTATACCAATAATCTGAATATGAAAAGTAACTGAAGCTGTCATATAAATGTAGCTGAGCAGTCCAGCACCTTCCTCAAAATACAGAAAAAAATTTCTTATCTATGAAAATGCTTCACCCTCAAGATAATTACAAGCCGTACTAGTCTCCAGTTTCTTCATCTTTATAGTGCTGTCTCGTTTTGTGTGGAATGGAAATGTTTCCTTATTTGCAGGTGTGCCAAACAGTGCTTCTAAGCCCTGTCTGCTACAATTACTAGTGTCTAGACTTCCTCTGTCTCTTTTGCTGTCATTAAACGCTCTCCCCAAGCATTCTTATCCATGTGTCTAGCATCTCCTCTTCTACCCTCTGACTCTCCACCATCGTGCTCCTTCTCCACATCCCGGTGACGAGCCACTGGGACCACATCCAGTGCAGCCCGATTGAGATCAGTGAGAAACAGTGTGTGAACAGCCTCGTCTCCCATCGTGCTCATTGAACAGCTATGAGTGCGCTGAGACCCCTGGGTTTGAAGTCTGTAACATTTGATCCATGGGAAACCCTCATGCACAATGATGCCGCTGAACAATGTGGCCCCAGTTCAGTGTGTCCCTAGAGGGCCACTGTAGCCTGAAGATCTTATAACCTGTCCTGGATACATCACCCCCTTGGGACTGGACCACTCCCATCTGAAACAACTGGCCTGGTAGTTCAGCCAGGACCTGCTAGAGTTACACACGCTAACTGGTGCTGAGATTAAAGGCATGACTTATATGAGTTTGTGTATAAAATGTGCCTGTGTGTGAATGAGAGAGGGAAATTTTGAGTGCTTTTGACCCCAGGCCTAAATAAGCCAACAGACCGCTGATGGCATCACTCACCGCTAAACCTGCCAAACAATCAACCTCATTTTCCTCCTCTTCTTCAAAAATCCAATATCTTCATGCAGGTGATTGATAAAGGTTTGCACAATCACTGTTTCCTCTTTTTAATCAATAAATTATTAATTAACAATGTTTTTGTCACTGTGCCAGACATGATATGATTCTTTGCTTGGATCCCAGAAAAAAAAGAAAAAAAAAACATGACACCATTAAAACATATGGCTTCTACAGTGAATCATCAGATCAGGACTAAACTCATTTTGTTCCACATTCCTCCAATAATCTGTTTAACAGAACTGAGATCACTAACTGCAGTATTTGAGGTGCTGCACTTGCCTAAAGAGAGCAGAGGACCTGTTTGATCCATGGCAGGACTGGTGAAACAAGATGTAGTAAAATTTGTGAAAATTTTACGTGTTGAAACTTTGAAACACTGTTCCTTTAAAGCACTGTGGCTCTTAAACTTTTTCTGGGATGGCCCTGTTTAGAAGCTGAACAAAAAGTTGATGCCCCAAACCACACAAATGTTATCAATCATTAACAATAAGAAAGCATTCAAGGTGAGTTTTGACGCTATCTGGTCCAGATACCAGTGGGGCATAAGCCAAAAACACCAAAGCCCAGAGTCCTGATAATGAACAGATTTGGTTCCCGTGATTTGATTACAAAAAGTATACACACAAAGGCAACACCTTCTATCTAAACTCCAACAATTTGTCACAATTGTCCATTTCTATTTTTTTTTTCTGTGTTTTATGTTACAACACTGATTATTGTTGTCTTTCTTCGCTTTACAAGTTCAGCTTTCCGGCAGAGCCAATCAGCTTTACCCTCTGAAAACAAAGGAGGCTGTTGTTTCTTGTTTCTTGTTGGGATAGCTGTGTGACGGATGCCATGTGGGTCTCTGTGGTGAGCATAGGGAATAGTGACATCCTCACTTAAGTCTTTCCAGATGACTTGAGTCTTAATGAGGAGAAAGCCAGAATTTAGGTATGATATTATCCCCTCTCAGGATTGCCGTGTCACACACATTTAGCAATGATTTTCCAATATTTTTTCTGGAAATAGCCTGCTTTCACTGAAAACAGGAAGGGTAATTCTGAAGTGTGCTCAAAGGCACACTGAACTGAGGGCTGTAGTGACACATTGACATTTCAAATTATACAGTTACTGAAGTTAATGAACTACCATTGCTATTCAGTTTGCTTCCATAAAAAATAAATCCCTCTCCAGCACATCTTGCAAAGTTTGGGCCACACATATCTTCCTAGCATTTTTAATTAAATTTCTACCTGTGCAGATTTGGGAGCTGTGATATCAGTTCTAACTGCATCTCTGTTATCAGTTCCATTTGTTCATCACTGCTTCTGTTCCAAGTCTTTTTACATCAGCTGCAAAGTCACTGACCTCTCAGTCTGTTCTGGAATGCTGGATTTTTGTAAATAATTCGTATATTCCAATACAACTGCCTAGACTGAGATACTTGGGGTGGATGCAAATTTGGCTGCAGAGTTTAAATGTGTTTTTCAGCCCTGAAGATATCATATCGCTATCCTCTGTGCTTATGAAGTTATCAGGCTCAACAATATTGAGTAAAAAAAAAAATATCAACCCACCCCATGGACTTTAAGGGCATGTAACTCAAAAGGTTTTCATAGTATGAAGGTAAAAATTTTGCATACCTACATCGAATAGACTAAAGCTACTGTACAAAAATTAAATAAATAAATAAATAAAAAATCAGCTGATTCTGATGGGGTCGGGTGGGAACTTTTTCCAGATTTGGTTTATTTTCTATAGAATGAACCAATAGTAAGATTAAGACAGTCTTTGAAAAGGATTGTTGCGTCACCATGATGTCTTTTCATCGTTCTCTCTTCACCTAAATAAATGTCTCAACAGCAGTAATATGGTGTGATTAGCTGTGCTGACAAGACAGTCACAGCCAACGCCAGTCTGTGAAGACGTCCGATGCGTAGCATGAAGCTGTTCAGTGTTCCTGAGGCCCAGAAGATGACAAAGGAACATCATAACAGCACAGATTAACTTTCCCTGCATTTCAGATGTAACTGCCTGTTTGTTACAAGGTAATGATGTTTATTAAGGTATTCTAGTGGGATTGCAATGTCACCAATAACTCTGTGCTTCTCAATCTGCTCCATTATATTAAAGTCTAAAAAATATCATCTTCAGGTATTTGCTTTTTGATTGCAAACATCTGCATTGTGTGCACACATGCTTGTGTCTGGACTTAAATAAGTTCACCAAAGTTATTAACTTTCATCCTGACGGGAACATAATTTCCAGTAGGTTTTATCGCAGTCTGGAGTACTCTCATGTCATCAAAACACCTTAAAAGTAATCTGCAGAATCTGGATCAATGACCAATAGTTTGCAGTTGTCCTCAGTAGTGATCAAAGCAGCAGGAAATACATTTACAGGGCTTGATAGCAATTTCCTTTTCAGTGCAGACTGGTACAATGACTGCTGCTGTAACAATGCACAGATATTTCAAATAAGAACTTTCTTACATTAAAGAATTTATACGAAAAGGGTCGAAAAGGGTAACAAATCTGGATCACTGTGAGTGATTGAGTTAATATATTACTGCTGAATTTGGCAGTGAATTACTCAAACCACTGCTCCTATTTAAGTAGATCAGGAAATCCAAACTATCTGGATGAATACTTGTATGT
The DNA here is from genome assembly GCA_015106735.1 of Paratilapia polleni. Taxonomy (NCBI): domain Eukaryota; kingdom Metazoa; phylum Chordata; class Actinopteri; order Cichliformes; family Cichlidae; genus Paratilapia; species Paratilapia polleni. Next base: position 6,673 of record VUQI01048934.1, on the reverse strand, counting down.
ATATAATGTTATAATGTTCTTCATGCCCACACTGACTGACCTCTGCCTTACATTGATGCATGACTGTATCATGATTTCTGAGCATTTACAAAGTGAGAGACATAACACAATTTCACCAAGGTCACACAAAGAATGAGGCCCAGTGCGCGAGTGTGGTTGTGTGGATTGATGGTTGAAACAGTTCAAAACATTTCTGCCACACATGATTTCCTCACTATGAGTCAGAAAGGATACCCTCACACACACATTTTCATACATACACAACGCACGCCAGACTCTGAATTCCTCCGTTTTGCTGCCAAAATAAAGTCCGAGCCATTACTCTCAAACCACTGTGTCTCCTGAGGTAAAACGTAGGTTTAGTTAACAGTAGCACAGCAGTACAGCAGTCAGCTCATTGTTAAAAACACGCATCACTACTTTGAACAGGCTGTTTCTTTAATAATCTGAAGTTGAGCACCATTTGTACAGCTGGCACTTGGTAAATATTTACCTTCTCTGTTTAGCTTAACAAACTAAAAACTCCACAGGATTTTAAAAAGGAAATGCAGCCAAGCGGACTTTGTATTCTATGGTAAAATGTGCAATGTAGAAAATGAAAAAAAAAAAAAACACAGAGGGAGAGAAAGAGAGAGAGACTGACTAATAA
>VUQI01048933.1:6838-19623 GCA_015106735.1 Paratilapia polleni | reverse complement strand
AAATAACACCCAGGTCTTTTGCATGAGGCTTTAAATATGGGGTGAGATGATCTAAATTGCCGGCAAAAGCGCTTCTAGATTTAGATGGACCAAAGATGATGACCTCAGTTTTGTCACTGTTTAACTGGAGAAAGTTATTAGTCATCCAACATTTAATATCTTAAAGACAGTCAATTTTAGTGAAAGGTAAAGCTGTAAATCATCGGCATAGAAATGAAAGGAGATTTTATGTCTCCTGATAATATTACCAAGTGGAAGCAGATACAAACAAAAGAGGACTGGACCCAGAATGGACCCCCGAGGGACCTCACAAGAAACAGGGGCAGAGGATGAGAAAAACTGACCAACAGACACAGAGAAAGTCCTGTCCTTAAGATAAGAACTAAACCAGTGAAGAGCTACACCCTTAATGCCAACCCAATGTTCGAGGTGAGCTAAGAGAATGTTATCATCCACGGTATCAAAAGCAGCACTAAGGTCTAACAGAATCAGGGCTGCATTATCACCTGAATCTAATGCGAGTAACAGGTCATTGGCCACCTTCATCAAAGCTGTTTCAGTGCTATGAACGGCTCTAAAGCCCGACTGAAATGGTTCCAGTATCTCATTTGAGTTCAGGAAAGGCAGCAGTTGTGACATGACCACCTTCTCCATCACTTTTGAAACGAATGGTAATTTAGAGATAGGGTGATAATTTTTTGGACACTTATCATCAATATTTGATTTTTTAAGTAGAGGCTGGACTACAGCATGCTTAAAACATGCAGGAACAGTGCCAGATGTTAGGCAGGTATTAATGATAATTTGGAGGCTAGGACCAGTGTCAAAACTATCCCTTATGATATGAGAAGGCACAACATCATGGGGGGAAGATGTGGGTTTCATATTCAATACTATGTCCCTTAGGTCAGTAAAGGAAACCTCAGTAAATTGGTTGAAGGTGACTGTAACACCCGAGCAATCAGGCAACGTTTCTGGCTGAGACGGGGTGAGCAGTGATCTTATCTTTTCAATTTTATCCAAAAAAAAAAAAAAAAACTTCAAACATTTCTCACAGATATCAGTGGACACGTCAACAACTGGAGATATGTGAGGATAAATGACTGAATTGATAGTATTAAACAATATCTTAGGTCTGTGAGAATGTTTAGTGATGATATCAGAGAAATATTTGGCTCTGGCTTTTTTTTGCTGCTGCCTGGAAAAGAGCTTCTAAAAATTTCAAAAGAGACAAAAAGATGATCTTTTTTCCATCTCCGCTCAGCTTTCTGACATGCCCGCCTGAGAGAGCGAATGGAGTCATCTGTTAGAATTTAGGGGTGCTACAGAGTCCAGAATAGCTGAACAGGAAGAATGGAAAGCAGAAATTAATTCATCTGGGCTTAAGAGCAGTGCATCAGCAGATGTAATGGAGGATGCAATGGCATTTCTCCGAAAACTTTCAGAAAACTGTTTTACAGTGAGAGAGTTAATTTGACGATATAAACGGCCAGGGGTTCTAGCACTACACAGAGGATTAGACAGAATAACACTGAACACAATAGGCTTATGATCAGAGACAGAAGCATCCTCAATATAAACATTATCAACAGTGAACCCATGTGACTGAATAAGGTTGAGAGTGTGCCCAAGTACATGAGTCACCTCATTTAAAGAAATTTGGCCAACCTCCCCTTCAAGGTCATCTTCACATGCATGTTCAGACAACTTCCAGAGCTGCTGCTATTTTGAGATCACTCTGTGGAAGTCCTGTTTTGTCTCCTTCCATTTGTACCTCTGTGTTGGTGTTGGGTTTCTACCAGTGCATCAAAACAGCAAAACCTCAACTTGATTTTCGTTTTAGGGAAGTAGGCAAATATGGGGAAAGATTGTCTCTGTGTGGCCAAAAAAACTCCTGCTTTTTCAATGGCATGATGGCATGTGCCAGAATGCAGGTCATTTCCTCTGAATTTCCTCTCTCAAACGCCTCAGGACGTTATAATATTGTTATGCTGAGAGTCAGACCCTGCGGGACAAATTCATTGTCGCGTTGTTGACCTGATGCTCCACCTTCGGGCTCGGAAACTGTGAACTCTTTCACTACAAACTGCCGCAGACCCAGCAATCAGTTTCAGTTAGAAACAGGAGTTAATATTTGCTAAGTCTGAGGTCCTGCCGTGAAATCGGAGTGCGCAGTTTAGTTGGTCAGAACGGGACTTCCAGGAAGCGATCTGAAAATAGCAGCCGCTCTGAAAGCGGTGAGAGATGCAGGAGAAAACGAATAGAAGATCCTTCAAATTTAAATCAGATATGGTTTTTGTTTTTTATGGGCTGCCTGGACCATAGATAATAAATGAATAGAAATGAAAAGTGAGCTGGTGAAAAAAAAAGTCACAGAAATCACATACAAAGTCCTGAATGATCAGGTCCCATCATATCTTAAAGAACTCATATTAGCTCAACACTTTGCTCTCAGGCTGAAGGTTTACTTGCAGTTCCTACAGTTTCTACAGTAGACTGGGAGGCAGAGCCTTCCATTTGGATTCAGGAGACCGACACCCTCTCTACTTTTAAGATTAGGATTGAATGTTTCCTTTTTGATAAAGGACGTACTTAGGGCTGGATCAGGTGATCCTGAACTATCCCTTAGCTATGTTGCTATAGGCTCAGACTGCTGCAGGACTTCCTGTGATGCACTGAGCATTTCTTCTCCCCTGTTTCCAGTCTTTATGCTAAACTAACTGTCTCCAAGCTCTATCTTAAAATTTCACCTCTCCATTAGAGGTTATTACAAATTATTTATTAAGACTGCATACCATTAAAATTATTTAGGTAAGCAGTAGTGAAATCACAAAAGACAGAAGCAAAGAGACCATGACGTCAGCCACGGTTTGTGAAGAGCGGTTTTGAAGATTTGATTCAACATTTGTGGCCATCTTGTTTGTTTGTTTTTTAAAACTAAATATTATGAGTGAGGGGTCACTCCATCATAGACATCACAAAGGCACAAGGTAGACCTGCCCTGATGCATACCCTGCTTTATTACCTATTTTACTCAACATTTGACTATAATTTATAAGATGAAGGTCATGTTTTATCTAAGAAGACTTCAAACTAGTGACTGAGGCCATAAACTCAACATTAAAGTGTTTACTCAGCTCACAAATCATGTCAGCAGTAGGATAATTTTCCCATTTTATACAATCTGACTTCTTTTTGCAACCAGATGAGTTGCCCCCTGCTGGCCATTGTAAATAATGCAGCTTTAAAGCAGTGCTGCATTGCCTTCACTTTTGACAAAAACATGCTATGTCTGCTTTATCTGCAGTCTGTGGTTAGTATTGCTTGACGTCTGCACAGTTTCTGCTTTTCTCTGCATCACCTTGACAGTGGAGTTATCTACCGTTGCTAGGAAACAAAATCACACAAAAATAAAAGCAAGACTAGGTTTTCTGAGAAAAACACTGCCAGGCTCAAGGCTCTCAGAGACTCGATGTTTTCACCAAAATGACAGCATCGGAGTTACAACTGCAAAACGGACAGTAATAAGTGATCATTTCTACAAACACTACAGCTACTTTAATGTCACAAATGAGAGGATTAACTCTCTGAGCTGTAAACTGTAAGTCCTCATCAATGGAGAAAAGTAACCCTACACCTAACCTTATGTTTTGGAGGAATATGAAAGGGCCTTTTTAAAAAAAACAAACAAACAAACAAAACTATAGTTTTTGATGTGTGTGTCAGGATTAATTTTTTTTTGTTCTGATTGCAAAGACTTTTGAGAACATTTCTCAAAAACAACAAAATCACATTTCATAGAGTCGGGGGTTACTAATCATTGACTTAGACCTCAGAGGGTTAAACTGTTACATTACTTGGGGCTGTGGGAATCATAAAGGCATTTTTTCACATTTTATTAACTGAATAATGAACTGAAAATTGAAAATGTTATCTGCAGTCTTTCCTAACTGAAAAAAAAAACAACAACTCTGAAAGCTGCAGAAAAAGCTTGCAGAAGGACCTTGGGTTACTGCTCACTTCGAGATTAAAAAAGGAACTTTAACACTCTAAAAACTAAAGCTAAATCATCGGTATAAGGACCAGATTTAATAGTTTTATCATGATTACAGGGATGTACATATAAATAATTATTTTTGTTTGTTTTCTTTGTTTTTAGACATGTGGGAGTTTGGGTTAGAAAAAAAAGGACAAATTAAGTGTTAAAAAGGTTTTTCTAATAAACTGTTTTCACCCTCTTGCGTTTCTCTGGCGTCGGCGTCGCTGATGATGAACTGGAGCCTGAATGCGTCCTCTTGGTACTCTGAGTGCCGTTCGCCTTGCTCACTTTGGAGGAAGAGGAGGAGGAAGAGGAGGAAGCGGGTGGAGGTGCCCGGGGGTGACGGGAAGCTGACGTTGACGAGGAAGAGTGAGACGGCCGACTGTGTGATGAAGACGAGGATGATAATGGCTTCTTCTTCTTCTTGACAGACGTCGGGGCGTCGTACGTGAGGAAGGACTCGAAGGACATGGTGGGTGTCTCAAAGTCCTCTTCGTCCTCCTTAGACGGAGAGTCCTTCGGTGCTCGTGGTCGCCCTGAAGATGAAATCATAATTTGTTACACTGCATTCATTTCCCTTAAAATAATTAATAAATGACTGCAACTGAGAAATATAAAATAAAGAATATAATCCAGCATGATATTTTGGATTTATGGACATGCGTATAAACACTGTGAGAATATAATGAAGCATTTGGTGTCTTTGGCCTTCAGCCTGCATTTGGATCCAGAGGATTTATTTTGTTGTTACTCATTCTTAATGTAATGAACAGCCTTTTTCACGCATGAACCTGCACTGTCGGGGAAATCAAGCCTAGTTTATGGTCACCACATTGGTTGCAGTATTGACTGAAAGAATGAGATCGCAGATACAAGCAGCAGAAATGAGCTTGCTTCGAAGGGTGGCTGGCCTCTCCCTTCAGTCACTCAGTAGAGCCGCTACTCCTCCACATTGAAAGGAGCCAGTTGAGGTGGGTCGGGCATCTGACAAGGATGCCTCCTGGGCGAGGTATTCTGGGCATCCCCTACCGGGAGGAGGCCCCTGGACATGCTGGAGAGTTTATGTCTCTCAGCTGACCCGGGAACACCTCCGTGATCCCCCAGATAAGCTGGAGGAGGTGCTGGGGAGAGGGAGGTCTGGGCTTCTTTGCTTAGCATCAACCTCTTTATATTCTGGGAATCTCTGAGCACCTGTACTCGTATATCATTGAAACAGCGGTAAAGGCCGACATGATCTCACACTAACGTGCGCACGAGGTTACAGCCAGAATGTCATAGTAGCTCATCGGGCTCACGATCCATCACAATTCACAGGTTGTTGCCCATAAAACGACAAATGTGACCTGGACTTTGAGCACAGTTTGGGTGAAGACCCATTAAATGATCATTGTGTGAATAAATTCATACCAACGCTCTAGGAGGAGTATTGATTCTTGTGACTTGTTGACGGACGGACAGACGGATGCCTCACCATGACATAATCTCATCAGTCCTTTAGTTGGGTGAGCTATAAATCAAGGGATGCACAACAAGCTGAAACGACACCAAAGTACAGCACATGCCAGCAGTTGTGACATCACATTTGGGTGCACCGTCATTCATGAGGGCAACAATGGCGAGCATAAACCAGGCATCAGGTTGGGCAGTGTGTGTCTGAAAGTTGGAGGAAATCATTTTCAGTGGTAATTATTTTTTCAGCATAATGCTTCTTCTGAAAATGTCATAAAACCTGAGCTGCAACCATAGACAGTAGAAAACATGGAAGCAAAGCCTCATTTTCAGAAAGCTGGAACCACTTAACTTTATGAAAAATAAATAATAAAATGCTTCTTTGATCATCAAAATAGTGACTAACCTTCATTAGTGACTAAACAATTAATCAAATAATTGTTGAAAGTCCAGATAAATCAGTTCAAAACAGGACAAGTTTAAGTTGATGTCAAATATTTAAATATTTAGCATGAACACTTAAGTTTAAATAATTATGGCATTATCAAAATTGTTGGCACTTAATTACTAATTGACTGCCTAACCAATTAATCAGCTGCAGCACATGTTTCATTTCTAACACCCGACACTCCTCTCCTGATGCTTCACACCAGCACGCTGTGCTTAATGAACAAACAAAAAAACAGTTTCACTTATTTTGTTTGAAAATTTTGCTTTGTCACTTCCTGTCAGCAGAGTTTCTCTCATTGTTTTTACAGTCGCTCCATTTTCTGGTACAGGATGTCGCCTTGTGGCCACATTTCTTGATCCAAGCTGATAAAAAAAACACAACTTTCTTGTTGCACATAGCTGCACAAATGACTGCTTAAACATTACTTTTAGCCTTCTATAATAATTCAAAGTTAATGACATTCAACTTTACAGAGGCGATCCCCTTAAATTGTCTGGATTATACAGGCTGTATGTGTCATGCATGCTTGGAATGACTTAAAATATTCAAGTCCACCCCCTCTGTCAAATGAGACCCGAGGACGTAGTCCTCTGTACGCTCCCAGAATTAAGGGGGCAGGAAAAACTCTCAACTGAGCTGCAGATTAAAATAAGGCTGTAATCATAATATATGTCACAGTACCGTAACCTCTAAACAGAACAAATGCAGGGCTGGTAACCTGTTTATTGTAGCTGTGTTGCTTGTGTATTGCTGCCTAGTCACATAATATCCTGACAAAAACAGAGTTCTAAGACATCCATTTCATTAATTTGTTTAAGCTTCTCATCGTTCCTCCAGATTGCACTTTCCAAACCAGTTCCGGCCCTTTTGGACTCCTTTTATGGTCGAGTTCCTAGGGCGAAATGGGAAATAGCCTTTTCACAGTTTTGTTTTTTTTTTTTCTCTACTTTTGATTCTTCTTCTTCTTTTCTTTTGGCCAAAATGACCTGCACTTTAAATAGGCGGCACTAATGCAGGGCTCAAAAGGAAAAAAGGGAAATGAACAGAGTAAAAGCTCTTCCTTTCTGCCTTAGATATATTCAATATCTCCCAATATTCAAATATGCCCAAAATGTACCCCCATTACACTGACATAATTATCAGTGCTGGTTCTAGTGTTACACTCTACTGCACTTTGATTTGTCCAATAGTGTTGCCAAACTGCAGCAGAAGCCATAGGTAGATATTCAATGTCAAAATGTGTTTTTATTACTTTCAAATGTATAAAAATGTTGCAAACTAGAATAGTAGCATTTCCCTTCACTAGCTTTGTGTAAAGTTAGCTTCTATTAGCGCTCTGATCACTTTGTGCTGTAACACATTAACAATTATAACACATCACTTTGGACAGGAAAGCACGGAAATGTGAGGTTAATGCCAAGATGTCATGTGACATTTTGTTAATAAAGTATAAGCAATCGTCTGTTGTGGAAACAAAGGCAGACCTCAGACCCCCTACACCAAGACTTAGACTTAGTCCCCCATAGCATGGACTCTATGCCTTTGGATTAAAAGGCCTAGAACCAGACATGAGCTTTTTCTAAAAAAGGTGGAAAAATTCAGAACGTGATGAAAGCGCTCACCATCATCTCCTCCTTTCTTCTTCTCCTCCTTCCTGCTGCCGTGCGTGGTCGACTTCTTGTTGTGTTTGGCCGACTTGTGTACCGGACTCTGCTGTCTCTCTCGGTCTCCGCTCCGTTTCGTCCCGTCGCCTCCTCGATCGCCACTCGTGTGCGCGTGGCGCTGCCGCCGCTCCTCGTCTCTGTCCCTGTTTCTGTCGCTGTGGTGGTGGTTCTTGCCGGGCTCCTTGTCTGGTTTGGTGTGGCGGACTTCTTTGCGAGAAGGGGCGGGGGGAGGAGGAGGCGGGGGGCTGGGCTCAGGTTCGGGCTCGGGGCTGTCGTATTCGTCTGAGTGATATCCTCCTCGCTGCTGGGGGCTATACTGGTCGTGTCGAGGGGGTGAGGGCGAGTAGTTGGTGTGGTAGCCTCTCTCCTCCTCCTCCTCCTCCTCATCCTCCACATAGGAGCGCTCTTCCTCAGGGGAGGGCTCTCTGGGACGTCTGTGGCCTCCTCCACTGCCCCCCTCATGGCCTCGAGAGTGTGTGTGAGACCTGGAGATGTGGCTGTTGGGTCTGAGGAAGAAAGATGGAGACAGAACTCAGGTTTGCTCACTTCAGGTCCACTTATTAGTTTTTCCAGATGACCGCTGTTTTATTTTGGAAATTTTATTTTAAAGGTTTGGATCTTCTGGCCTGGAAACTTAAATGCATCGCATATGATCGTTGCAGAAGCAGAGTACACAGCATACAGACACATTACTGTGTGCATGTCGAGGCAGAGGTGAGCAGATGATACCTGTCTGCAGACTGAGGAACCAGTTTCTTCCATTTGGCTACAAGACTTTTTGCCACCTCTCCAGCTACTTCATGTTTCCTGAAGGAGTTCACAGCCTTTCCCACTCCAGTTTCCTACAAGAGAAAAATATAGATTTTACTGTCATGATTTGGCAGCTCCTAACGAACGATTTGATTGGTCCGAAACAAGTTCAGGCTCTGCTGATAATTGCTGACAATGTGAGTCAAACAGGTTCACTCCTGTGAGGAGCACACTGCAGACATCATATTAAACTGCTCTACACAAGAGTAAAGTGGTCATGGGTTAAATCCAACCTGCTGCCCCACTCATCTAGTTTGAGTTTTATCTGGAATATTTTAACTTTTTTTCTCCATTTTGTGCTGACAGTTTGGAGATGATGAAGCAACACATCCTTACCACCAGTATGTCCACAGTCATAGGAAGCTCCCCCAGTCTTTTGAGAGTCTTCAGTAGCTGGAAAAACACAAGAAAAACGGCATTATTATTTAGAGAAAGAGTCTGATATCACAGTTATTCTTGCTTTGGTTTCACTTAAAGTGGACCTGTTCTACTTTTCCTTATTTTCTGTCATTTTTAAACTGTTACAATTGCGGGTGCTCACATTAAACATGGCCAAAGATTAAAATAGTGTAGATGTGAGCACAGAAGCCCCACCCACCTGCTGTTCAAACCTTCTGTTTGTGAGGTGCAGCCAATCAGAAAAAAGTTATCTTAAAGGGAGAGGAGTTAAAACAGACTGTTTCAGACAGTGGATGAATTGAGGGACTGCACCAAGGCTTAGTATAAGATAAATAAGGATAATTTTGAACAGAGAATCATGTTGGTAGAGTCCAAGAAGTAAATATGGAGCTTGAAATGAGCAGAATAGGTCCCCTTTAATACAGTTTTCCCCAGTCACACAGGCCTACAGACCAGTCGGCGACTCCCTGGCAACCTCTGAAAAATGCTAGAGAAAAATGTGCATTCCTCGATCGGTTGGCAAATGGTTGGTGGAGGTTACTGGCTGTCGCTAGGCGAAATCGGATGCAAACAGAGCACTGCTTCGAAGACCTCCTTGTGATTACTTTGGTCACTAGCAGATTGCCGCGGCCACATGTGGTTTGCATGGAAGACAAGTAGAGAGACCATCTGCCTTAAGTAAAAGTTGCGCCTTTTGAAATGTGTTGGTTGCAGTGGTAAGGCACAACTTTTACTTTGAAAGTGAACATTCTCCATTTCTGGTTGCATCACACTTTTCACCGTTTCACTAGTTGGCGAATGTTTGCAGACAAGTTGGCTTCTTCTGTACAAATTATGAGAGACTGTGGCAATCTGCTAGCAACCAAAGCAATCACAAGGTTTTCAGTGCAGCACTGTATACCTCTTTGTGACCAATTTCACCTAACAACCTCCCACAACCACTCTCCAACCAGTCGGTGGAATACCCATATTTCCCTGGTGACCTGTGGTTGCCAGGGGGTCACTGACCGGTCTCTAGGCATGTGTGACTGAGGCCTAAATCAGTTACTGACGTAGAACTACTTTTGAAAAAGTTTGATAATTATTACAGGTCAGCACTCATGATGTTGAGTCTCTGAAAGGTGACAGAGGGGAATATTTTTCTGTCAAACTTTTTGCCTTTTCTCTAATCCATATGGTGTGTTGGTCTTGTACAGTTAAACAAATAACCAATGCAAATAAAATGGAGAGCTGATGGTACATTTAGTGGTTGTTGTGTAAAGGTGGGGGCTCTGCTGGTTGTGAGCACAGATGCAGCTGCTCACCCTGGCTGTGAACACGTGAAGAAATGATGATTATTGATCAGACTTTGGCTGCTGCTGTGGTTCAGCCTTTGCAGTGGAAAAGTCCAGCGGATCTATTTGAACCTGCCTGGACTCCTGCTTTGTCCAGGCAGGATTTCCACCAGCTGCCCCTCTGCTGCACCTCTTTATCAGGGATTTTTATTTTTATTTAGACTAAAGATACAACTGTTAACTTTACTGACTTCACTAAAGCATCTAATTAGCCTACTGTTACAGTTGGCCAGTTTCACACATGAAAAACAGCTTGAAAAAAATTACTAAAAAGTTAAAAAGCCCACCCCACCTCAACTAACCCCAGAGCCAAAAGGTCCAAATTGGCCCACTGGATGGCTTTGCGTGGTGTGGAAATTGTGGGGTGATGCCAGCATTGTTAAACAGAAGTGAAAATGTCTGGAAAGTTAGAAGTATTAATAGATCACAAAGTGTTTGAATCATAATCATAATCTTTACTTCCATAAACTCCTTCCAGATGTGAAGGATTTATTATTTTTGTAGAGTCCCTGTGAATTGTAATGCACATAAAATAAAACATATTGCTGAACTGGATGGTTTATGAAATGTAAATGTTTTTAGATCTTTTTCTTTACATTAAAACAAAGGCAGATTTTTATCCAGCTGTTTTACTGGTCTGGCCCACTTAATATTACATTGAGCTGCAGTGTGTGGCCTACTCATTAAAGTGAGTTTGTCACCCGTGGTTTAAACAGAATACACAAGTGCACCATAAAAACAAAATTTAGCTTCTGTTTAACTTTAAAGTAGTAAATATGTTCTTCATGTAATCGGTGCTGAACCTTTAACCTGCATAGTTTGTGTGTTCTTATTCACATATATGAAAATTTCAGCCTACCTTTCAGCATTAGTCCTACACTAACACACTCTTTGTCCCACATTTAGTCTGTTGGCATTTGGTCACTCTAACTAACCCATCGTAGCTGCTGGGTCAATCAAGTTTTCAAATGGAAACTCATGTCAGTGACACAGTAGCTCTGAAATAACTCAATACAGACAAGAGAAAGAAAAATGATAAAAACTGCACCATACAAATCCTAAAATATTAAAGAGAGAAACCAAATAATTCCCTATAATAGGTCTCGTCCGGTTGGAGTGACAAAAAAAATTTACAGAGCCACAATCACAGGAGTCAAAACTGTGCCTGAATGCCACAGCTGAGCGTGAATTTTCACTCTTGCAGACACAATCAGCCACAGCAATACATGATACTTTATCATAACACCTTTCTCTATGGGTCAGATGTTATCTCAAGGCAACACAAAAATAGTTCCAAAAAAAAAAAAGAAAAAAGTGACCTTTCAAGGAGTCGGTACTTTCCAGAAATTTCTGTCCCTCTGACTCAGAAATGCACCTTTTTATGCACCTGGTATACAGTGGTGTGAAAAAGTGTTTGCCCCCTTCCTGATTTCTTAATTTTTTGCATGTTTGTCACACTTAAATGTTTCAGATCATCAAACAAATTTAAATATTAGTCAAAGATAACCTGAGTAAATACAAAATGCACTTTTTCACACCACTGTAGGTGCAGAAATTCTTCAAATCTGTCATTTTAGGCTGTTGGTAGGTGATTGCTAGGCAACATGATGGTGTCATAATATATGATACAGATAAGCACCATCTGGGGCCTAAGATGTACCTGTGTGCCACGTCTGGCTGAACTCCTGATCGTATATGACGACTTTGCATACAGACAGAGAGAGATTCTGTGCCCAGCTGTCAGCTTGTGTGATGAGCGAATCGCTTCCGGTGTGGATGCAGCTTAAGATACAACAAACAGGGTGACCAGATCCTTACAAACTAAAGGTGGGAAAAAGACAGTCTGTGTGGGACAGAAAGTCTGAAACTATGATATAGCTAACTAAAAGGCTACAGGTTTGGCACCGATCACGTTAAGAGTTTCTTATAAGCATAAATGGGAGCTTAAGTTTGTTTTTTCATCTTTGCACACTCGTGTATCTCCCCTTTAAATCTGCTGTTAAAACTATGGTTTCAGCTGCTGTTCTGTCTGCTAATCATCTCTAGGTTTCAGCAGGGATCCGCCCATACATCATGTCTTTGTGACCCACACGTTTTCTTGTGAGACCAATCAAAATGTGGGACACTGTCTGAATATGTGGGACAGGGGGACAAGGGATAAATATATTGTGCAGGCCCACATAAAGTGGGACACATGGTCCCCCTAATTATAACACACTGTGAAAGGAGTGCTTCTTCATAATGAGTAACAGTGCCATGGGTGGTGGTGATTAATCTTTATCCATTAATTTGTCCCTTTTCCTGTAATTCTGTCACAACAAATAAGAAACACCAGGTTACATTTAAACATTTACCGGAATAAAATGCAGAAAGGCCCTCAGACTTCCTGTATCACTTTTAAATATTTGGGCTTAACATTTCTCTTTTATCTCTGTAGAGTCAGCATAAACACAAGCATGATTTACTCTTTTGTGCTTGCCTTAAAAATGTCCCACATTTTCACTGACTGTAGTTCAAAGAAAGGTCACCACATCTGTGAATGGATCCAGACCTCTGGACAAAAGTCCTCTGCCCGAGGATCTCAAGGTACGTAACGGCGCGTATGGTACTAAGAGGTGTAGGTGGAAGCAAGACCATGA
>VUQI01048931.1:0-10433 GCA_015106735.1 Paratilapia polleni | reverse complement strand
CACTTTCTCATGGTTTTTCCTATCCATGAATGTCAAACATCTTTAGGAGAAGATGTTTGGTCTTGGGAAGGGGGGTGTTATGGCCCTGGCCATATTTCATTGTGATCTAGTCTGTCTAGTGTGTCTAGTGTGTCTGCGAACTGCTGTTGTGTATGAGTGTGTTCTCTCCCTTTAAGGAGCTGTGAGTCTCCGCAGGTCCCCCTCTTGATTGGTTGAGCCATTTCGGCTGGCCTGTCAACATGTCAGCTGCTGATTGGTCCTCATCGTCATCTAGCCATTTAAAAAACCCTGGCTCCAGCAGTTGTTCCCCTGGCAGCAACTGGCAGCAGCTGACAGCAGCAGCAGCACTACTCTTGGATCCTGTCCTCGGCCTCCAAACTTTTGCTAGTTCTGTGTGTGTTTTTTCCTGGGAGAAACCTGGGTTTGTATATAGTATTGTTGTAAATAGCTCAATCCACCCACCATGTAACTGCACTGAAGCAGAAGGGGTGAACTGCCTATTTATTTTATACAGTTTTCTCTTGTGTTTTGGTGAGCTAGGGAGTTAGGGATAGCACTTGTCTTTTGTTTGGTTTTGTTTCACGTAGGGTTTAGGTAGCACTTCCTCTTGGAATATAGCTGGAGCCTATGCTTTCAGTTTTTGGTATTGTTCTTCTGCCAAAGAATATTAATATAGTGATGGCAGTGCGACACTGAAGCTTCGATACATGCTTCAAACCCTGAACTTTAGGCTTAGGCTGCTGGGGGCTTCCCATGATGCACTGAGCACTTCCTCTTCCTCACTTCCTTTCACTCTCCATGTGTTTATACACCATTTGGATTTAATCATTAGCTATTATTAACTCTGTCTCTCTCCTATAGGTGTGCCTTTTTTGTCCTGTCTCCCTCTGCTCTCTTCTGTTTCTCCTCACCCCCAACCGGTCGCGGCAGATGACTGCCCCTCCCTGAGCCTGGTTCTGCCGGAGGTTTCTTCCTGTTAAAAGGGAGTTTTTCCTTCCCACTGTTGCCAAGTGCTTGATCATAGGGGTCGTCTGATTGTTGGGGTTTTCTGTCTAATATTGTAGGGTCTTGTAGGCCTTGAGGCGACTGCTGTTGTGATTTGGCGTTATATAAATAAAATTGAATTGAATTGAATTGAACTGAATTGAATTGAATTGAATTTTACAAAAAGACACTAAAGTATTGGCAGTTCAGTTTTTCCAGTCATTAACAGGGATTCTAGTCGTTTAAAAAATTAGAGTCGGTTAAGTCTGCTAGTCTGAAAGACAGAAAACCATCAGAAAACATTCAGAGCTGAGCACATTTTAAATTGACAAAGTTAAGCATTGGCCAAATAAATATTTTGTGTGTATTTTAGGAGCTATATGAAAAAAATAATCACATCCCTTGTTAATAAAACCATGTTTTAAATGTCACTGAAAGGTGCGGCACTTTGCTCATTGTACAACATTGCAAACACACACAGTGTCCGATTAGTTTGCAGAGTTCGGCTAACCTTAGTAGCATTAGCAGCAGTAGCCTTGGTTTGTTCCACACTAGCGTCCACATCCCGATGCAGAATATGGGTACACCTAGTTTTTGTTGCTTGGTTATATTTCAGTTTATTCTAACATACAGCCATTCTGTTTCTTGTTACATGAAAGTATTGCAGAACAGTGCCGGTTCGCATGGCTGTCATCTGTTTACTTTTCCCATTTCTTTACACCTTCCTTTCATAAAGAGAACAAGAGAGAGGGGGGCGCAGCCATCAGACTGCTGTTGTACATTAATAAAATAAGAATATGTTTAATTTCCAGCACCGAGTAAGAACGGCAGCAACATTTAAACTAGTCGACTAGTCGCACACATCCCTAGGACATTTTGTTTTATGCTTTTTTCTGCTAGCCAAATTTAGCATCCCATTTAATATCACAAAGAATTATGGATTCATCTTGCAAACCAAGCTAGCCAGCCATGGATAACATTAGCTGATCCTCAGCATTTCCCTCACATCCAATTAAAAAAAAAAAGGAAAAAAAGAAAAAAAATGCTTCAAGGCTTCAAAACAGCAGTCAACAAACTAATGAGTGACAACATGGTGGCTATAGCCATCTTTTATATACAGTCTATGGCTCATAGACAGACATGTTAGGGATGCTATAGATGCAAAAGACAAGAATATATATATATATATTTATTTATTTATTTATTTATTTATTTTTATTTTATTTTTTTTTCTATTTTGATCCTTTCTCAAAGAGTGCATCAGGAGTTGGACATTGGTATAGGAGTTCAATGCCAAATTAGTGGAGTGCCTTCAAAAATTGACTCAAAATTTCTGATCCCAGTCCAATTAAACTACATAAAAAAGAAATATCTACTGAATAATACACAAATCAGCAAGTTTTACCATGCAGCTAGATTCTATCCACAGACACAAACAAGTATATTGGCATAGAAGTAAAATTATTCAATTAAAATTATTCACAATACAGTTTTGCAGGAATATTTTATATACTTACACAGACATAAATTTCTCATGCAGTATTTTCCCCAGATACTCTAAGCAAAGGTAACATACAAACACAGGCTATCTGAGGATCATTTCACAACCCCAGAATGTTTAAGACGCTGTGCTGATCCAATATATAATAAAGGGCTTATGGTGAATGGTTGACTTATGGTTGGTATTATTTGAAAAAATTCTAATTCCAAATTGAGAGTAATACTCCTCCAACCTTCAGCCAGCTTCAGTCTTTTTTTTTTTTTTTTTTTTTTTTTTTTTCCCTCCCCCTTTTTTTTTTTTTTTTTAATACTACTCACCTGACCTGATCTGAAAAGATGTGCGATTGGCCAAAGCCTCCGAGACTTTTCAGGCTTTAGACTACATTTACTAAAGCCTGAAAACAAAGCCTTAGACCACTTCAATTACAACATGCTACAATATTATTTATTGTCCAATGATGCTAAAAACATGTTACACATCCCAGCTTTAAGTGACTTCTTGAGTGCAAACAGCTCTGTAAAATATGTAAAAGCCTTGACAATCAACTTGGTAAAGCTGCCCATTTTGTCTTTGGTGCTTTAGCATTTGCTAAGCAGCTCAGAGGCAGACAATGACAGCTGAAGGACAAAAGATAGAGCTAAAACAATTCAGAGAATTAAGCAGCCAGCAGAAAGCTTCAGATATCACCCTCGGTGCCCTCAGCTACGCCAATGTGAAATACTGATAAAATAAGTTTAATACAGTGCTAAATGCTATACAGGGATGGATTTCTTCTTACGGTGGTTCTGGGTTCAGTTCTCTACATACTGTCTGGTTTACTTGTACAATCAGTCAATCTGGTTAAGCAGGCTGTTTTTTATAAAAAAAAAGAGTGTTGTTTTATTTGAGAAGATAAGGGTTTAGAGACATGCTGAAGCAGCAGTTTAGTCATTTATTTCTTGATGAGTGCATGAGAGAAAGACAGAGAAGCAGAGCGCCAAAGTGGAGGGAGTGTGAACGAAAGGGTGGAGGGGATGGTTTTGTACAGCCAGTTCAAGGTTTCCAGAAGCAGGCACAGCCAACAACGATGTCTCTTAGCCTGGCCTGAGTGCAGCTGATGCTACCAAGGGAGGGGGAAATGCATGTTTGTCGTTCTACAAGTTTGGCATTTTTTTCTCCCCCAAAGGATATATCCAGACTACATATTTTTTGCCCTCACACACTCAAATTGTTTGTCGCTAGAAGAGACCACACTTTCTAAGAATACTCAGGGAAACGTACTGCAGAAAAATACACCCATCTCAAAAGGCATGTACCCAACTAATATTTATGTTTTTGTTTTTTTGTTTTAAATCGGATATATTCTACTGTAGCACTGAGATAAGTACAGACAGACTGAGAAAAATAATACAAAAACACTTCATTAAAATAAAGGCTCTGTGACTCCTCTATTACTAAAATTAGGTCTTACACTCAGCTGCACTCTGTGCTACTGCACCACTGTCAAAATACAGAAAAATACTCTCATACACTCTTGATAAAATTACATAATTAAGAATTATTATTAAAAAAAAAAAAAAGCCTCTAATCTCTACAATGTGAAGACACGTGCTTCCTGAAATAAAATTTGCTTGGCTAGCAGTAGAGTGCAGCTGAGCAGTGTTACAAGACAGTAAAACATTAGAATTTATCTGTAAATCTGTCAGAAAAGGACCTGACCACAGCAGGTGAGGGAGCTAAGCAGAGTGGCACTATTCACACACAGCCAAGGAGAGCTCATGAACATGCTGGCTTCAGTGGCACATTTGACACAAATATGTGAAAGGGCTTGCTCTCAGTGGCAGACTGACAGAGAATTACCAAGAGACTATGGAGCTACTTTTAGCTGCCGCAGGTGGCTGTCATCAAAAAAGGCTCTAATTTGCCAAGTTAAAAGGCAGTAATATCTTAAGGATGTGTTTATAGTTTGAATCCTGTCGCAACCGTAGCCAAATAAATTAAATAATCAGTGATTGCAGGTTTCAATGGGACAAATTAGTGCTGATAGCAAAGTGCAAGTACATATAAAAAGCAAAGATTGCTGTCCTGCAATTTAAAATTACTATTTACATACAGCATAACTACAGAGATGGTCAATGCTGGCTAGTTTTACTTAGGAACAGAGGTAATGGATATTGTGCTGACATGCCCGAGCAAATGTGGGCAACCTGCTGTAACACAACTTCAACAAATTATTGTTAAAAACACATAATGTCTCAGGCGGTAAAGCTGATCAGCAGTTAATGAGTTGAGTGACTAGTTATGTGTCCAATTCAATAATACATTCTGCATTTCCTGTCCTGAGGCAAAACTCAAGCCGTCACTGACACCAGCAAGCCAATCAGGGCTCTTGAGGGATGGGTGTGATGAGCCCCGCTCTGGAGTCTCGTGGGTTGGTAGGTGGTCTAGTGGAGATGTGGAATTTACAGTCAGAAGCAGCAGAGTGACATGGGGAAGGGAGGGGGACATGCAGTTTGTACTAGTTTTACTCCTCCAAACTACAGGCTACAGGACAGGGGAGAGGGGTCAAAAAGAATGATTAGAAAATGGATTCGACTTTCACCTTTTCCTTTATCGCATCAACCTGGAAAGGAAATTCAGAGAGGCAACTTAAGGAGGAAAAAACAAATGGGAGTCTCCCAAAATAGAAAGTGACAGAGAGAGAGAGAAGAGCAAACAGAGGACTTGTCACTTAAAGAAGAATTACAAAAATCCTAAGAGTGATGCGGGTAATTAATGCCACTTTTGATACAAATGCACACTTGAGATTAAACCCTCTACTGTGAATTTACACCTCGTCTCTTAGATTACTATAAAAACTAAATTACAGATGTTGACTAGTTGGGGCTACAGTATGTTTAAACACCTAAATAAGATCCAAGTATCCATGATTCCTGCATTTAACTTGACAATTACTTTGTGTATCTAACAGCTTAAATGACTGAATTATTTTGAAGTCACAATCAGAGACTGGAACATAAATGTAGAAATGCTTCACTCAGGTCTGCGGTCTGTTATGAAAGGATCAGGTGTTTCTGTTGTTTTACCATGTAACAGAGATAAATGTCATAATGAGTCACACAGCAGTTATGAATCTCCTCTGAACACATTTGTATGGAAAAGCAGCTTGAACAGATGGAAACCCAAATGAAAAGGAAAACACCAGTGATGACACGTGGTGACTGAAAGATGCAAAGGAAGATGAGCATGAATGGAGGAAAGAACTGGCAGTACTGGGGGTCTTTAACTGTGTGATACTGTTTAGAGACAAATAGTATTTGCAAACACATTTTAGCTGCAGCTACTGTTTCTTGTAACAGACAGATGGAAATCCTGGGCACTGATCAGAGAAAGGGTTTTTGAAGATTTCATTTCTATGGTACGCCCCCATATGAGAAATTTCAGATATGTTGGTCTTCCACAGACAGCTGCAGGGAGGATGGGACCGGTTTGCAAAAACTATTTCGCAAGTCTTCAAGCCTGACAGGAGAAGGAAAATCCACTCAAAATAGAGCTTATATTTTTCATTTATGCATTACCTTCTTATACTTTGGTTACCTTACAATTGTAAAAGGGACCTATAACATGAGATGCTTTTCTCTCTTTAGAGGCCTTGTCATAAAGCCATTTACTTTGTCCTGATACTCATTACGTCTGGCCAACCCACCTTACTGAGATACTCCCTCATGACCTGGATGAAGTATGGCATGGAGAAGTCCATGATGTTGTGTCGCCAGGCAGTCTCCAGGACCACGTCAGGCCGCAGCAGATCATAGCAGGTGAAAAGGGAGGCAGCAAAACACTCCTTTTTGTCTTCCTTCAGGAACCACGCCAGGAGCTCCTCTGCCAACTCGGTGTCTTTGGACTCTGATGCATACTGCATGGCATCCTGCAGAAATGAGAACAGAAGTAGAGGTCAATAAGCTGCCACACATCTGCCAGTTGGTTTCCAGGATGAAATGTAATACTCTGATTTACACTGCTTTGAAGAACGTGAATATCTCCTGCAACTTATTCCTTATTTCAGTGGCCACACACCTTGTAGAGCTTGTCCTTCTTGCAGAGCTCGACGCTCTGTTTCCAGCGGTTGTTGCCTTTAAAAAGATAGGCTGCGATCCTCCTGAATTCAATCAGCTCATGCTTCTCCAGGCTCTGGGCGAGCGAGATGTTGTCGAAGTTGTCATAAGCATCGATGGAAGTGCGCAGTGCCTGGGTAACAGAGAGGATTGTAAGATGAAGCTGAAAATTGAACTTTTGGAACAACTGCAATGTGTTTAATGTGTGCTTGCTAGAATTAACAATAAGAAAGAGACCAAAGAGTTTCTCTCTTGAGACAACATCAAAAGCACACTACTGCTTATGATACACAACTGACAAATATCAATTCATACCGCATAGTCTTCCTCATTGATGAAGAGGTTGTTAAGTGCTTCATTCACTGACTTGTTGTTGTGATTCTGGACAGACCTTAGGTAAGGTTTAACCAGAGGCAGCTGTTTCACCTGAACCAAGAACCACATTAAATATCATGAGTTTCACTGGCAGTTCATCATTTTTCAAATCAGTCAAAAATTAACCTGAGCGATCCACAGTAGGATTTTTCTTCATCTTTTCATTTGAAGCAAAGAAATACATAATAACTAAGAAATGGCCCAAGAAAACCATAATGACCTTGCTGAAGAAGTTGACAGCACGTGTGTGATCCAGTCTTGGAGAGAGGACAATGAGTAGGTCATTCAACAACAATGGTTTGTACTCCAGATAAAACTGGATAGCCTTGTAGTACAGCTCAACATTGGCCACCTATGAGAAACACACCATATTCAAGTTCAACAAATCATTTCTGCTTCTAAAAAAAAGGGCAGGACTGTGCAGGGACTACTGTCAATAGAGTTTTATGTTATGTATTTTACCTTGGTGACAATGTCTTTGAACTGGCTCTCCTTCCAGGCATCAGCTGGGTGGGTCATCATGGTGATGATGGCATTGTCATATTCCTCATACTTGTCATAGAGGAATACCAGTTCTGCCCAGAGGTGGGCCTGCTCAGCTGCCCTGAGAACCTGACACACACAGACACGCACATTAGCTCATCAACTCAAATTTAGCTTTGTAAAACTTTTTGTCTTTTACAGCCTATTCAGTGCAGTAGTGGTGTAAAAATTATACACTTCAGAATTAAAACGTATCAAAAGCTAACAGTTCTTTCTGTGATATAGTCAGATTATAGAAAAAATAATGCTATAATATTGGATGTTACAGGAACTGTGAAAGATGCAGATCCTGCTGCTGTGTTTTAAACAGTAAACTTCATTTTACTATAATTGTATACACATAGTGGTCTATTCTTTATACTATGGCAGTTTTAGCTATATAATTAATCACAATGTACTGAATTGTAGCCCCTGTATAATCATACATACTGTCAGACTCCTGCCAACACTTGACCCTACTATACGGACTGACTGCAAAGTTCAGAATAAATCTGTTTCTCACGCCTACCTTTGGAATGTTGACACGGGACCAGAAGAGCTCCAGGTGTTCCCTCATCTTCTGGGGTTTGAATTTAGAGTAGAGGATGGCCAGCTCAGTGAACATACCCATGTGAGCACGCTCCAGCCCCAGGGCAGCCTCTAACATGGTGATCAGTTCCTCAAAGTAACCGCGGTCCTGGAGGATACAGACAGACTTAATGACACTACCATACCCCTTAATCTCTCTCCCCTATACAATTTGAGAAGTTGTTACGACGCCCTTGAAACATCAAGACTCATGTTTGCAGACACTTACAATGTACTGTACAATTACAATGTAATGTACGAGGCGCGGCAAAACAATATGCCATCTGTAAGCCGGGGAAAACTGAAAACCCTACCATCCTGTGGCTTATATGACTGATTCATTTTAATCAAATGTTTCACTTAACATTGGTGTTGTTAACATGGGCGACACAAAAGAAAAGGTGGTTTACTCCTATATTTATGCCAGATTCCCGATAGTATATCCGCTCAGTTACTCATCATTCATAGCAATGGTCCTGCATTTGGCCCACAGTTGCCCCACGTACCTGGTAGTAGTTAATGAGCTCCTCCAGTTCATCAGCATGGACAACAATATGTAGGCCACACATTTGGGCAAGACGGAACTCCTTTCCATCTACACAAGCAAAACACACCTGGAAAAGCAAACAGGGAAAAAACAACTTGTAAAAATAAGTCAGTGGAGAGAATTCATGTTTCTTTTTATTTTGTCTGATACCAAGCCTTCTTTTAGGCTTGAATCAGACAGAAAAAAGAAGAGATGTAGAGAAGCAAGTGTTTTGTTTGAACTGAGCTCCCTCTTTATATTTTCAATAACCCTGTTTTTTGTTAAGAGTTAAAATAAAACTGATGTCCTTCACCTCCTTCCAGGTGCGGGTGCTGTTAGCCTTGCGGGCTCCGTCCACAGCTGCCTGGTATTCTCCCAGGTGCACCAGAGTGGAGGCCAGACGGCCAAAGTTTGAGACGTTGTTGTAAAGCAGTTTGGCTGCCTCGTACATCTTGTCATCATAGCAACGATCGCCCACCTGAAGGAAGATGGACAAAATAAGAAAGTAAGATCAGCTAAGTACCTGTAACTGTAAACAGGTGGAAGAGAATTAAGTGGTAACTGCTGTATGTGAGACTGTGTGCTCCATGTCTGTGTGTGTCCCAGGACCTACTTGCTGAATGTGAGCATTATTGGGTCCGTTAATGAACTCTTCCAGCTCAGCCAAGCGGTTGGTCTTGGCCAGGGCAAAGATCAACTCGGTCTCAACGTATGACTCGCGGGCTTTCTTACGAGCCATCTGCAGGAACTTCACCAGGTCCTCCCAGTTTCCTGCACACAGAAATTAACTACCATCAGTTTCATGAGCACACCAATCTACTGTATATTTACCATCACACCATTAAAGTGTCTTGATTAAAACAAAACAATATGTGACAAAGTTCTTTATATCTTAGTAACAAATTAGTTCAACTGATAGATAAAGATCATCTTACCGCTTTGGGCTGCAGCTTGTCCCACCTCCATGTAAGCAGATGGGTCATCAGCCTTGATGTAAGAGTCAATGGCTTCTTTCACCAAACCCTTATGAAGCTGCGCCTTTGCCAGCTGACTCCAAACTGGGGGCTCATTGCAGCGCTCAGCGAATTCATAGGCCCTGTCCAGGTTGCCAATATGTTCAATCAGGACCTGGGCATGAGGAAACATTAGGGGCTATTACCAGGCTCTGTCTTAAGTACAACAAAAGGTACTTAAACTTTTAATATCACATATACACCTTTAAAACACATTATAGTTAATAAGGAATGGACGCACCTGGACCGCAGAGGTGTTGACATCAAATTTCCTAAAAATAGCAAAGGCCTCTTCAAACAGCTCATTGCTGATGGCAATGTTTGCAATGTCTGGGGCGTCATAGTTGTCCAGACGGTTAATGTACTCCATGACACGTGTCCGATCAGCTTTGATGGCTGTCAGAATGAGCAGATTCTGAAGGTTTCTGAAATGAACAAGACAGAAGGTTTTCAGTGAATGCCTTATAAATTATATTTAGGAACGCTAACGCGCCGGTCCCACCGGCTCCTGTCAGGATTGGCCTGGTGAACGCTAGGTCCCTAGCAAACAAAACTTTTTTCCTCAAGGACTTTTTCATCTCCAATGGTTTGGACTTCCTCTGTGTGACTGAGACGTGGGTAAATGTTGGTGAGTCCAGCGTCTTCTCTGAGCTCTTACCGCCTGACTGTGGTTATTTTAACTCTCCCCAGACATCAGGCCGAGGAGGAGGAATAGCGACAGTTTTTCTGAGTAAATATAAATGTAAACATCTCTCTCCATCACCCTCTTCCTCCAGCTTTGAACTGAGCTTATTTGAGCTGGGTCCGTCTCACCCAGTGTTGTGTGCTGT
>VUQI01048930.1:3880-18422 GCA_015106735.1 Paratilapia polleni | reverse complement strand
ATGGATGGTGGTGCGGCATGCCACTCCTGGACTACTGCTGCTGTGTGGTGTCCTGCTTACTCCGCAAGTCCATCAGAGAGCGCTACATCATCCCTGTAAGGCTAGGATAGGGATGGAGGGGTATATACTATATATGACAGAAGGACCAAATTGTGATGGCTAGACGACTGGATCAGAGCATCTCCAAAACTGCAGCTCTGTGGGGTGTTCCCGGTCTGCAGTGGTCAGTATCTATCACAAGTGGTCCAAGGAAGGAACAGTGGTGAACTGGCGACAGGGTCATAGTGATGCACGTGGGGAGCGAAGGCTGGCCCGTGTGGTCCGATCCAACAGATGAGCTGCTGTACCTCAAACTGCTGAAGAAGTTAATGCTGGTTCTGATAGAAAGGTGTCAGAATACACAGTGCATCACAGTTTGTTGCGTATGGTCAGCAAAAGGGGGACCAACACAATATTAGACAGGTGGTCATAATGTTATGCCTGATCGGTGTGTGTGATAATTAGTGTAATTAAAGTAACATACAAGTAAAATACTAGATTTTTTCTCAAAATATCAGGACCACAATTTTCTTGTGGGTCTGTATCACACAGAGAGCCTTATTATTTGTTCGATAATTCCATGAAAAATGCTCCAAATGGCACAAATTGTACAAACAGGGTCGAGAGGTTGAGTTCAGTGACACAAATGGCGAATGGAGGAACTGCAGTTTTGAAACTTCTGTATTGGTTTCATTTTTAAGCCCTGGAGGTTTCTGTTTTGGGTATAGAGTTAGGGCATTTTCAGATAATTGATACTGATTGTTCCCAAAAGTCCCAGGATTGATCTTTGTATCCACTGCTTTATTAGAGAATGTGTATATTTGTGTTTTGGTTCTAAAATTAAGTTCCTAACATAAATTCTAATGTGAATTTTATGAAATCCATATAAAATACATTACAAAAAATTAAAGGTTCCTCTGTGTGCAGATCCTTCCTCCTCACCCTCAGTTCCAGTAGCCCAGTAGCCTTAGTTTATGGGTCGCATTGACGAAGAGTATCCATATCATGCAGTGCCGTCAGAAAAGTGATCTGGATAAAATTTTTGCGGCATGTTTGCATTAAAGCAATATGTTGGGGGTATAAAGGAGAAGCTTGACTTCCAAAGCAGAGAAGGAGGAAAGTTAATAAGTTATTAAAATTAGAAAAAATAAAAACTCTCCTATTTATCACTTTGGGGAAGAAAACTGCACCTGTGGTTGCTTGTTTAGTGTCACCCAACCTGATTTTTAAGAGCCCCAGCTTTACTGTTTATGTTACTCTCACTGCTTTCATCAGCCCTGTTTCCAGCTGTAGCAGGTAACTGCTCCTGCCCAGCATCAGATGGCTCATAGATATAGTGGAGCCTTTAGCAGCTAAAGAGAAAGAAAATGCAGTCATTCATTTATATCTTTAGTGTTAGTAAAACAGATCTGAATGTGGTGATTTGAAATGTTAATGAAGTATTTTCAGTGAGTCAAGTCCAGAATAATTAAGAATCTGTGTGAACAGTCCTAAACCCAACACTTACAGCCCCTCTTCATTTTGATACCAGTACTGTTGCTGATACTGTAGCATTCCCCACATTTTAAACTGTTACAACCATGACAGCTTAAACAACACAACTCCTGCTGCTTGATCCTCTCTCTCTCTTCTTCCTCTTCTCTGTCCTGCAGGGCTCGTTCTGTGATGACTGCTGTAAAATAGTTTGGTGTTACATGTGCGTCTGGTGCCAGATGCATCGTGAGGTGAAGATCAGGGCCAACCAGTAGCCTGCCACCTCGACGGTGGTCACCACAAAGGTCGTCAGTGGACAGGATGAAACCATTTTGCTGTGGTTTGAGGGCCTATGTCACTGTTAAAACCAGATGTTTCAAGTTTTGTTGGCATTTTAACATGTTGGATGTTATCTCAGGCAAGATCTCAGGCTAGCCAATAAAATCCTTCTTTTTCATATAACATATGTTATATGAATTGTTATTGTAAATGTCTTCTTCTTCCACAGAGCTGAGGTTAACCGGTGTTCAAATGACTATTCATATTCACTTACTGTGATGCATTATTTTGATTGGCTTGTGAACAATAAATTACACTGCATCAGTTTTGATGCAGTGTAATTCTTTACTGACACAAAAACACATCACATTGTCTGTCTTGATCACAAATAATTTATCTTTTTTCACATCTGCCTTGATACTTTGCATAAAAATGCTTTTAGATACTAAGACATTGCTAAATCATGCCCTACTTTGTCCTGAATTTGGGGGCACCCCAGGGACATGTAGCGGGAACACTGTCCGCTTGCATAACCTTTCACAGAATTGTAATATCTCTAAATGAAATTGAAAAGATTGTGTGTGATGGTGGCACCTGGTGGGGTGACACACAGGCATCCTGATCCTTAACATCAAGAAAACAAACTACAGACAGACAAAGGCTAGAGAAAATGGAGGAGCTGTTCACATGCCTCATTACACCGCCCTGCATCATATTTGCTGTATGAAATCGAACACTTGTTCTTCACTAATTTTGTGTTGCTGATTTCAATAATAATCCATTTTTCTCTATCCCGTCATGTTTTTTCACAAGTGGCAATTGTAAACATCATCCAGATGTTTTTTGCTGTATCTGTGGATGCGTCACTACATCCAAACAGTGACAAAACATAACAGATTTTGTGAAAAAGGCATACTTTAGTTATTTTGGTATGAAATTGGGGGACCAACACAAGCCATGGGCACCTCATTCAATTTGTCGGGTGTGTGTGGAAACCCTCCGAGGATGGACTAAGGGAAAGAGGAAGAGCTTGGGTTTTGGTATTCCAGTGGTATGGAGGGAGCCACAGAATCACTTTGATGACTGCTACTTCAGTTTAGTCAATATTCCTGTATACAGCTCCAAAACTAAATCATCTATCAGTTCCCCTAACCTGCCATCAGCAATGAGACCTGCACCACATTTAGATGAAATACCACCTCCCATTACCTGCAATTACTTTGCATCCGTGACAACTGTTCACTCTGTCCAGTTAAAAGAAACCTGTGAAAATCTGGAAATTGTGTTGGAGAAGCTGAAATACAAAGAGCACAAATGGACCATATGTGAAAAAAATGGATTCGCATTTTGTGACAAAACTGTACATGATGGAATATTTTTATTGGTATTTTTGAACTCAGCATCATTGAATTAGGAGATGGCTCTGCTGTGGGACCTCCCCACCCTCCCATGTGCACACACTGAAAACCAGAGGTTGATAATGCAGCAGCAAGACCTCCTCACAGAACAGAGCAGGCATCAGTGACAACAGATATGACAAGTCTGATACAGCACGAAAAAGAGGAGGTGGGTTGCAAAATGGCTTGCATATGTGCAGCAACTGCCGGCAGGCAGCTTAAATTGTGTGTCATATATGAGATTTGCCAATTGGATTGTTGGATTGAACCTTAAACTAATGCTATGCTCGATATCTTTTGGTAAAACACTTTTTTTTAAACATTGCTCTCTCTAAGACCTGTCATATATTATCTTCCCCTTTTATTATAACGTAATACATATTTTTTACATAATAAGTGGTTAATTGTAATATTTGTGGCATAATAAACTAATAACAATGGAACATGCCACAGTGTTTTTAAAGGTGAATGTAATAATAAAAAAGTATCATCCACAATCTGACCAATGTAAAAAGACACACATGGAAAATTATTCTAATTTACTGAAATTAAATGCATCAGCCGCCACCCACAGTGTTTACTGTTGTGTTTTAATCATTACCACACAAAAGGCACGCGCAACAGCTACAGAAAAGGAAGAGGCCTAACAGGATGTAGTTCAGGTTGGTGGTCCAGAAGGCAAACAGGTAGAGTGTCTTGTTGCAGTAAGTATCCCCACTTGCTGTCTTATTGTAGTTGGGTTCATAAATGGAGTAGATCCACACATTTCCTAAAAAGAAAAGAAAAAAAGACCACAAAAATGTTTATACAGAGGTAAATACGTTTTTTTTTCCTACTGCAGTGCATTCAAGTTTCAGTAACCTTGAGCGCTTCAGTATCATTACACTTTCTAAAACCTGCATCAATCTGATTCGTAAACAGAGTTTTGACACATTATGTCCTAATAATGTTGTGGTACACCTACTATATTTAAACATTCAGCAGACATGGAGAAACACTACCATTCACCAGTTCTTTTTTTTTGATTCCTGATCAAAAGAAGTGGCTCTTTAAGCACTCCAATATCATCAGCTAGAAAGTAACTCTGTCTTTCTTACACATGATACAAGGCAGGTTGTCTATAGGTGGTTTATTGGAGCTGATATCTACCCGGAAATTAGGTTAATCGGATCTCCTATAATGAACC
The DNA here is from genome assembly GCA_015106735.1 of Paratilapia polleni. NCBI lineage: Eukaryota > Metazoa > Chordata > Actinopteri > Cichliformes > Cichlidae > Paratilapia > Paratilapia polleni. Next base: position 14,048 of record VUQI01048930.1, on the reverse strand, counting down.
AAAACTTTAAAGTTACAGGTTGTAAAACCAAAACAAGATGAATCAATGAAAACATGGGTCATAAGTGTCTGTGGGTTCATTGGGAAGGCCAAGAGCTTTCATACATGAAAATATACATATTACAGACAACCAGAAGTGTTTTTCATATGTAAAATTAAAATTTAACCTAGTGTACATATATTTTATGTGGAAGTACAGTCTTTTTGGCAGCAGACATTTCTCCTAACTGCTACAGACATTTAAAAAATGTTAGTAACAGTTGCTTTTGCACTGCCATTAGACAGGAAGTCATGTGAGGACTTCAGTCCAAGATAACAAGCAGTTTTAGCAAATTTTACACGGTTAAATTTGGAGAAAAATCCTTCACTTAACACATCAAATTCAATCTTAGTTTATTTAACAGTGCAAAAACTCTGGCACATATTAAGTCAACCACCCGAATCTTCCAGCTTACCAGCAATGAACCAGCAGCAGTAGAAGAGTGAGATGAGGGTGGTGCTGTGGTTGCCAAAGACTCCTGTGCAGGGCAGGATGGAGAGGAGAGCCAGCAGGAGGGAGACTACTCCCATCACCAACAGGTAGATGGGGATGTAGGGCTGCCTGGGACATTCATGCTGGTACAATGCTCCTTTAGGACACATGGACACAAGCTAAATTCCACATTTCATGAATTCATAAAGTTCATACATCTTTACAACAGTGAGTGCACCTGTGCTTACCTATGACGAGCTGAGCAATGGACATGACACCCAAAATCACCTGGAAACATACTGAGGGAAAAAAGAACACATATTAAAGTCAGCAGCAGCATCTACCTATGTGAAGTTAATTCAGCATCATTTCTCACCTAGAACTGCAGATACAGGTTTGGGAGGTCTGCGGATGTGCTGAAGTCTGTCAGTCTCAGACATCGTCTCGAATAAGTTTAAAAGGAGAAGACACAGAAGCCTTGGCTCTGTTCACAATAATCATAAGACTGCACACGGAAAGCTGTCAGGCGGGTGATATTTCACAAGAAGTGCTGATTATTATTCAAGATATAATTGTGAAATAGCAACACAAACACACATGCTGCAGTTTACTTCCCTTAAAAAAATTAAGGGTAAATTTCATGCTATTTTTAGTAGCTACATCAGTATCACTGAAATATAAGCCATCCTGTGCTTATCAGAAATAATTCAACCCTCTGTCTTCAGTGAACCTCATCCGTGAAAGCTAGAAGATCATCTGGAGGTTAGAGACAGTTAACGTCATATAAATTTGGGTCTCAACCTTCGAATTCAGTGACTTTTTTCCTGTTTTATGGTCTCTTTTTGAATCCAGCACACATTTGGATTATCTCAACAGAAACAGATTTGACTTCCCACTTGATTTAAACTTCTGCTTATGCACAAACACTTTTACTTTCATTCTTCATCTGCAGTCAGTGCCCCTGAAACAGGTTATCTAAAATATATTTAATGCTTTTCATCGGGAGTGAAAGAGGGAAAGAATTATCCAGATAATTTGACTGAACCCAGATGTGAAGACTTTCAGACAGCTGGAGTTCAAAAGAATCTTTCAAGTCAAGGCTCGGTATAAGGCGCTCACTCTCCAAATGCACACAAAACCAAACAGATCAGCAGGTGAACAGGAAATGAGGGCGGGAGTCATTGTTCGGCTGGCAGTAAGAGCTGGTGTTGTGCAGCTGTGCCAAGAAAATCTGGCCAAGACTGACTGAGGGAAAAGAGGCTGATACTGTATCTGTAGGGTGACTACTGGGGGAATGAAGGGGAGGAGATCAGATGTGACAGATATGTTATTTGTTGGTCAGGACTGTATCTGTATTGTATTTTTGTTGTCATTCCACTGCTGTATCTACTCAAGTTTCACCAGCTGCTTTAATTCATTCAGTGGAGCCACTTAAATGTCATATTCATTTTTTTGAACAGGGATGTCAAACTATTGGTTGAATGACCCAGTCTGGCCCACTGATGGCTTTGCAAGGTGTAAAAATTGCTGAGAAGGACACTATTTGTTTATTTATGACTTTTTAATCTATTCTGCAATAGGAAGCATTGTAACAGAAGCCATTTAGAATGGATCATGAGGGGGGGTTGTCTGAACTAACCATTTCATCCAAGCCAGAGGTTTGAATCATTGCCAGTTCTACTGGTTTCTTTCAGACATCACCCAAGGTTTACCACTTGTGGGCCATTCGGGGTGTTTTTCACAGGTAGTCCGTTCCATAGACTGTATACAAAAGATGGATGTAGACACCATGATGTCACCCATTGGTTAGTGAAGTCTCGAGCTGAGCCTTTTCATTGTCGCCATCTGGGTGTTTTGAAACTGGACGTTATGAGCAAGGGAAAGATCTGACTGCTAACGACTTGTCACTGACAGGTCATGACCTAATAAGCACACTCTGGGTAATTCTCGTTTCTTCCTCTAATAAGGACGGTAATTTACAAAGTGAACTGAAACTAGCAATTTTGCCAACAAGGCCATCAGGAAGTGTTTACTGAGGTCACAGACTGAGGGATCCAAGGATCATTTTCCAGTGAACTTCGATACAACCGAAGTCTTATTCCAACCAGAGGAGTCGCCATTAGAAACAAAGCAGTTTTAAGGCACTTCTGCTTTGGTTAAACTTTTCAGAACTGGAATCTACATCCTTTCATATACAGCCTATGGTCTGACTCAGCGTGGAATATCTGTGTCTTATTGTTCAAACTGCATTTATTCATTTATTTATTTTTAAAGACATCTCAGGCAGTTCATTGTCTGTTTCATACACAGATCATTCATTAAAATAGTTCTGTAAAAAGAGGTTCATGTGCAGTGGTTTCACTGGTTTGGACCCCTTAACATCAAATTGAGCTGCAGTTAATTAACAAATATTAGCACACATGGACTTCAAGTTACCTAAAGGTTTTCTCATTGTGGAGTAAGATAAGCTGGAAAACAACCATCCCATCACAGAGGTATTTTAATCTTATTTCATTGTGAGCTCTATGAGAGGTGAAGAGTGTACTGTGGTCAAACTTGCAGTTTTTGAAACAATCCTGAACCATCATCTGCTTACACAGAAATAGATCATATTTAAATAGATTTCCTTAATTACAGAGATTACAGTTAAAGATTACACTGAGACTAACTTTATGAACCATTGTGTTGTTGTGTCCAATTCTTACATATAGTTTGTGTGTTTTTTTGCACATAGCTGCCGTTTAGTTTAGCTTGTAGGTAAATTATTTCTGCATTTCAAACAGGTCAGTAACAGGTCTCCTTTGCTACACATTTGCCAAATAAAAGTTTCCCACTCATTTTTTTCTCTCTTTCATTTTTATTCTTTAGATGACAAAATACAGCATCTAGTTCACTGCAAATCTCAAGATTCATGTTACATAATTTACAGCAATAAATCTCTGATACAGTTTAATGTTACTCAGTGAAAACCAAAGAGGTAAAGAAAACAGTGTCGGTTTCCTCAGCAAACAAGCCTACATTTTGCAGGTTTATAAAGTATAAGAAATATTGTTAAGCAATATGCATGATAGGGAAGACGTAGAGAATGTGATGTGGATCAGCATGTAAATCCATCTAGAGATGCACAGCTGTATCAGCTTATTGGTATAAACCAATACCAGCCCTCTTGATGCATATCTGCAAATAAGATGGCAGTTAATCTCAGTGGGTGATATGTATTTACTCTGCAGTGTCATTTCAATTTTGCCCCCACCCCACAAAAAAAAGTAGAAAGTAAAGTAGCGTTCTCTAGCGTTTTCCCGGCAAATGAAATCAGCTATCAGCCAAATTGTTATTTTAAATACCAGTATAGACCCTGAATTTCAAACTGAACTCATTATAAGCAGTAGCTGCTGTAGAGGTAGAAAATGCTCAGCATGGAGAAAACACCTGGATTATATCTGAGTCAATCAAGTATCTACTGAAAGGTTTGCAACTATAAGTGCCACTTTAATACAAGATGTAGTGCCATATATGAACCATTAATTTGACACTTTAACACACTGAAGTGTTGATGTAATAGAAAATTCACTCTAATGCACATCCCATACTTGTCCTGCTGGTTTTTAGAACATATTTCCAAAAGTCCAAAATAAAAGTGTGACTCATTAAACAAAGTAGAAAAAGCTTCAGCAGCAAATTGCATCACATCTCCTCGTTGTTTCAGAAAGTCTCTACACGTCGTCATCAGGATCGGCACGGCCACACAAGAAGGAGCAGAAGAGGACCAAGCAGCCGCACGACAGGAACAAAGCGAGCATGATGTAGACCAAGGTGGTGATCCAGAAGGCAAACAGGTAAAGGGTTTTGTTGCAGTAGGGATCCACTTCTGTTGTGTTTTTGTTGTAGTTGGGCTGATAAATAGAGTAGATCCACACATTACCTATAAAAACATTTAAAATGCTTTAATATTAAGACTTAAATGCTTGATCAGTCTTGGAATGATTTATGAAGTTTAGAGGACTGAGAGCTGATGGGCTGCACGTGTTCCTCCTCCAAGTGACATGACCTGAGGAGATTTCAGCACAGCAGCACTCGAAGCCTCACTGAGTTTTGACATTTATTTTAATTCATTTTACTTGTACATCTCAGAGGTTTGTCTGTATCATTCAATTAAAAAAAATAAAAAATCCATACACTCTCATCTAGTGGCTGGTACATGTTACAACAATGTGTTAATTCTCACAGTGGTATACCTTCAGATTCAGATTCCCAGATGTGGATTAAGCCTAGTCCTACACCATGAACTTTTTTCAGTGGAAGCTTTCACTGAATTTTTCTTTTAGTTTAGGATCAGGCTGAATCCATGTCCGTAAGGTTAAACTTAAAGTTGTGATTATATTTAGTGTAACTATTCATTCGTCTTGTGTTTCTTTGGTTGAATACAGCCTTGAAGTAAACTGTTGTTGGACTGAAAATCGTACTTACTCTTCAATCAACCAACTGTTCACATGGAGAATAAGTTATCTACACTGACTAAATCTGCCAGTGTGCGTTGTACACTTTACCTGCTAGCCTTTTTAGCCTATATGAATTCTAAATACACAAAAGATAGTATTTGCAGCATATTTAATCATTTTAAGATTATTATTTTAAGATGAAATCCTAACAACAGTCTCTGAGCCCTTTTTCTCTTTGCTGCTGGGTGGAGCTGCTGCTGCTGACAGAAGCTGGAGTCGGAGAAGGTCTGGCGGGATGCTGTAAAGTTTATGTTCGACTTTTTCAAATGTAAACATTAATTAAGACAGCAGTTTCCGTGGGAGTGTGCAAAGTTGTGGAAACACAGGAATGGTTTTTGACATGTAGTAGTTCCACAGACTGTATATAAAAAATGGATGTGGCCACCATGATGTCACCCATTTGTTAGTGAAGTCTCAAGCTGAGGATTTTCGCTGTCGCCATTTGGGTGTTTTGAAACTGGATGTGATGAGCAAGGGGTGGCTGTAAAACAGGAACACTGCACACTCATTGGCTAAAGGCTTGTCACTGACAAGTCCTTACACCCTGGATAATCCTTGTTTCTTACTTGAACTTCATGTTTTATTCTATAGGACTTGAAACAAGGGCTGCAGAGTGGTCGCTCTTCAGCAGGGGCTTTATATGTCGAGTTTGCATGTTTCCCCTGTGCCTGCATAGCTTCCCATAGTCCAAACACATGCATGTTAGGTTAACTGGTGATTCTAAACTAGCTGTAGATGTGAATATGCGCGTGAATGGTCATCTGTCTCTCTGTGCCTACAGCTGGGATAGGCTTCGGCCAGCCTGGCAAAATGAGTGATTGAGCCTATAAAGCAATCAGGAGGTGTTTACTGAGGTTACAGAGTGACGAAGCTGAGGACCATTTTCCCCAGAGTCCCATCCTGCTGGCCATTAAAAACAATGCAGGTTTAAAGGCACTTCTGCTTTGGCTAAAATTTTCAGAACTGGAAGCTACGTCCATCCTTCATATACAGTCTATGATCTGTTCTTCCCTCTGCCAAAATTAATGGATTAACAGTCCTGAGTGGTTATTGATGTACTATAAAGAGAATAGAAAGCATATCGATCAAACAGTCAACCACTCAACTGTCAGACTACAGGCTTAATTTCCATCCATATTTTCAAGCTTGCGGTCCTCATTTTTGTCTCTGCTGGCTCCTCACAAGATGTTCTAGTGTAACTGGAATTGTGTGGTACCCGTGTTTATTTATGAGCCACATTAACACATGTGCATGCACAACATAAATAACTCAGAAAACCAGCTCCATACCTCTAAAAGTACACAGGGAACCTTTAATAAGAAATTGCAGCCTGGTTACATAAGACTCAATGTCTGGTATAATGAATCTAATGGACAAGGTGGAGGGAGAGTGGTTGCTTTCTTTTATTAAAATATTTTGTACTGTATTAGTTTTTTAAAAAAGGTTTTAAACTTGGACTAACACTGACACCATATTTTTTTTGCTGTGGCTGACTGCTGTTTTACTACCTTCAGTTTGGTGTTTGATCATCATGTAGCTTAAACTAATGCAGTCTAACACAAACGCTCTGCTATAAAATCTACATGAAATGGAGATTTAATAGCAGAGCTTTCTGTCTAATATTGTAGGGTCTTTACCCTAAAATACAAAGCACCTTGAGGCGACTGTTGTTGTGATTTGGCGCTACATAAATAAAATTGAATTGAAATTGAAATGTTCTAAATATTAACTTGGAGAAGTGCTGACTCAGCTGTAACCTTGCTTGAGGCTGCAATTTGTCCTCTACTGACAGGTGTTAATATTTAATCTCTTTGGTGTGAATTTATAAAGGTGGTTTGTTTGATAACAACAGCCAACAGCCAGCCAGCCAACCAGAAAAGTCACTCCCTTGGCTGTTTAAACTCACCAGCGATAAACCAGCAGAACAGGAAAAAGGATGTCAGTGAATTCCAGATTGTGCAGAGTCGGCTGAGCGGGCTGGAGGTGCCGTCTCTGGGCTCCTGGGCGCAGGGCAGGCAGGAGAGCAACGCCAGAATCAGGCCAAAGACTCCCACCACCATCAAATAGATGGGGATGTAGTGCTGCCGTGGACATTCATTCAGGTATTTTGCCCCTGGTGGAGACAAGGAGGATGACAGCATGTGACTCTGCTTTTTCACACACACACACACACACACACGCACACACACACACACAAAGCAGACTTTTTAAATTCACAGCTTCCTGAAAAAAAAACTTTAATAAAACATCTCTAAACAGTCAAGTAAGTAAATATGTGACTCACCAATTGCAATCTCAGCAATGGGAATGACGCAAAAAATCACCTTTGTGCATGCTGCAAGAAAAATAAAACACTGAGACCATTTTCTTTAGGCAATATTCACAGAAATGAAACTGTGACACAAGTGGTCATGACTTTGGTGTCACTAGATTTTACCTAGTACGGGTGTCGAGGGTTGAGAAGGTTTGGGGATGCGTCCCATAAGGTTATTGCCCAACATTGTCACTATTGACGTCTCTAACCTGCAAAGGACGACAAGGAACTGAGCTGAAAGTGTAGACAAAAATTGTTTAGATTCTTTTTAAAAATAAAACTGAAAGTAAAAAGTGATCTTTATCACCCAAAAGAGGAGCGAGACAAAATCAAAATCCAAACAAATATTCTTTCTATAATACACGAACTCCTCCCAGGCCCCTAAAGGTTCTTATCTATATCAGATATTATGATGTCATCATGTTGCCTAGCAATCACCTTGTTAGCGTGTATGCACCTATAACACCTTATAAAAGCATCATATTTTTATTGCATGACATCTCATTTATACCTACAGAAGTTGAATCATACATGCCTAGTAACCACCTAGCAATGGGCTAAAATGAGCCATTTTTAGCACATAAACAACATCTACCACCCCTGTTTTTTTACTTTTCTCAGTGTGATTAAGCATAGCAGTTTGCCAACAGCACAAGCAGTAGGATTGGGTACCAAACTAGGTACTTTTTAGGGTGCCAACCCTCGGTACTAAGTACCGATTTGCACTAAAAATCAATCTGTGCCAAATTTTAGATCTGGATTAGAGGAAGAAAGGGAGAAGTGTGGATTTATTTTTGTGAGACAAAATTTTGAATTTATTATTTGAAAACAAGTAAGTATTGAAAAAAAGGTACCGTTGGGTAACGGTTCAAGTATTGGATCAAACATGAAGGGTACCCACCCCTAATGAGCAGGCCAAACAATTCTGTAGCATGGGCATGTACTAGTGTGCAAAATATGTCAGCATTTTTTTTTTTCTATCCTTCTCACATTATTCCTTCACTACGTCATTCCTCCTCAGCAACAACTTTCATTTACAGAGGTGATATTTTCCACAGGAAAGCTCTTTGAGCTGTCAATAAGACTAGAAAAGTGTTTCTATAAATACGAGCCCATTTATCCTTAATCAATCAAACCACTGATAAAAATTTAATTAAACTAATGAGCCAAACTTTCAACTCTCAAATGTTGGGATCTGCTGCCTTTCTTCTTATTATCTATATGTCATTGTAAACTTAGTTGTTGGACAAAACAAGACGTTTCAGTCACCTCTGAGTCTTGGAAAATGCTACTGAGGAATCTTTAAGGATTTTTGTACCATTTATAGACAAATATTTCACTTTCACTGGTACCAAAAAAAGAGAAACTTTTATTAATTAAAAATCTGAAACCAGTGAGTGTTTAAACAAATAACTAAATTATTGAGCAATGCTTCAATCACTGAATCTGATAAAAAAATAACGGTCCCCGTTTAAGAATATGTAGTTTCACCCATTGGTAAACAGTACATTGCTGTTCTTTCATTTCATTGTAAATGAAAGCTGGTAACATCCTGCAACTACAGTTACATATTTTGATCACCTAATAACCCACTGTATAGTTCATGGGCATGCTCCCAGCTGTTTAATATGGTCTCTTTTATAAAGCAGGAGGGACTAAGAAGTCAAGCTCCAGAACACTGAATCCTACATTTCCCATACTGCAGCTGGACACCATCTCTCATTAAACCGCCAAATTTCACATGTTCCAAACTTCACAGCACAGTCCCCAATGTAGGGTCTACTTTACAAGGAGAAATGCCCCTGATGACATCACTATTATTATCTTTTTTTGTTTGTTTTGTTTTGTTTTTTAATTAAAGAGCCCGCCTTTATACACTGACATTTTTTTCTCCCCCAAGCCAAATGAACTTAATTTCATTCCTTTAAGTTGTTAGGAAAAGAGCAGGGTGTTTTCTTACGTTGCACAAAAGTTCAGTAGGTTCCTTTGATCGTCGCACAGGTCACACCAGCCTGAATTCAACTTACTTTTCTTGCAGCTCTCAATTATGAGCACAGACAGAAAATGTGATTAAATGCGGTGAACACAGAGTGGATTCAGTCTGTTGGAAGACTGGCGTCTCTGAACTGCACTGAAGAAGAAGAAGAAGAAGAAGAAGAAGAAGAGGTGTGACTGCATTCTCCACAAAGCCAGTTCGACCAATATAGAACAGCAAAGACAAGGAAGCAACCCGTGTGCTATAATACCAAAAAAAACCCCAAAAAAAACCCCGCAGACACAATTAGAAGTAGAGAAAATGTGTATGATCCTTACGATACGTTTAACAGGATTTGAGTAAGATTTACAGTTCCCAGATGAACTAACGTATTCAATTTCAAAACCACATTTTAGCCAAAGCTGGGTCACAAGCTTATTAATGCACCCAAAGCAGACGAGATAACTCTGAACGGCAGCCTCGCCTTAAGTTTGGAAAAGGTAGGCGTCTCCGCCTCCATAACACACCGACGTGAAGTCCGCGTCTTCTTCCGGGCTTTTCTCCAAATAACACCAGCACAAAGTCCCTCTAAAGAGGAAAAAATGGGTTTCGGTGTGAAAAACCCCCGTTCCCCCTTTTAAATCTTCGTCACTTACCTTCACTTTAGTCCGAGTTTACCTCCTGCCAGCCGCTCGCTGCTTCTCTCACAGCCGCGCCTTGTTGGATACCAAGCCTTCGCCTCTCGGGAGCGCGCGTACACACGAAGGGGCGCGCTCAGGCGGTCAGCTGATCGTAAAGAGGTGAGTGGTGACTGGCTCCTACATATCAGGCTTAAAGATGTAAATTTCTCCCCTTCCTGGCTCAGTTAATGATAAGTCTCTAAATAACACTGCAGTGGGTTCAGGGGTG
>VUQI01048917.1:0-10736 GCA_015106735.1 Paratilapia polleni | reverse complement strand
TCCAAAACACACCAGCAAGTCCACCTCTGAATGGCTTAAGAAAAACAAAATGAAGACTTTGGAGTGGCCCAGTCGAAGTCCTGACCTGAATCCGATTGAGATGCTGTGGCATCACCTTAAAAAGGCGGTTCATCCTCGAAAACACTCCAATGTGGCTGAATTACAACAATTCTGCAAAGATGTGTGGGCCAAAATTCCTCCACAGCGCTGTAAAAGACTCAGTTGTTGCTGCTAAGGGTGGCCCAATTAGTTATTAAGTTTAGGGGGCAATCACTTTTTCACACAGGCCCATGCAGGTTTGAATTTTTTGTTTCCCTTAATAATAAAAACCTTCATTTAAAAACTGCATTTTGTGTTTACTTGTGTTATCTTTGTCTAATATTTAAATTTGTTTGATGATCTGAAACATTTAAGTGTGACAAACATGCAAAAAAATAAAAAAAATCAGGAAGGGGGCAAACACTTTTTCACACCACTGAATGTGATCCTCTGACTGTTCCTCTGGCATCAGCTGCTCAAGGATTTCACTTTTTTCTTTGAAACACTTCAAATGGATCAAACCAGCCTGAAGTTGCTCCCACACTGTTTACGCATACTTCTTTGCTTTGTGACCATCTGCTCCTGTTGAAGACACAAGTCACATTTTGCAAGATAATACTGTATGTTTATTTTTTTGCTGTGCAAAGCTTTAGACAGTCTACTCTAACAGTCTGGTCTCCATGCAAGTTACAGCAGCAGTTCCTATATAAACTCAGATGATTCAGTAAGTTCAAAATTTATAGTTATAAACTAGAAGTAAAAGGTTATAGTATTACTAATAGAACCTGGGGTACTTTCCGTAGGAAGAAAATCATGGCAGGCAGAATCTGTGGGCTGCATTCACAAGTCACTGATGAATTTTTTTGCTGTAGCAGTGGTTCCAAATTTGGGCCCAGCAATTTTGGGGTGCTGTGTTAGTACTGGCTTTTTGGTGGAAATGTGTGTGACCAGTTGATGGTAAAGGGGTCTTTTTTGTGTGAACAAGTTGAGTCACTTTTTTTTTTTTTTGGATTGTTAGAAAACACTGAGGAACCTGAGAGAGACAGAGAACAACAGATTGGAGAATTTAAAAATAAACCAGCAAGATGAAAACCCTGTTAAAGAAGCACTGACAGATGACACAGAGACAGAAGAACAACCTGTTACACATCCAGGAAGGGAGACCTTGATAGATGAATTTACTGATGAACCTGTTGTTTCTCACACAACAAATGGGTCAGAGGCAGAACAGTATCGGCCTCCAGATGAGATGCCTGCTAACAAAACTGAATTACCTTTTTGGTACTCCCAGCCCAGTGACAATAAGCATAAATTACAGCACAAAAGGAGTGCGCATCAGCAGCCAGCTTTCAAAGGACATGAATGGATAGAAATGGGAATGAGACGAGATCAAGGTGGAGACGAGGGGGTGGAAGAAGACAAAATTGTTGAATCTCAGATAACAGATGAGCAAAGTGTGACTTGGAACCACAGAGTGCAATCTGCCCCTAATCAGGATTATTTCACTCACAGAAATGCTGCAAGTCCATTCAGATACAACACAATAGGACCAAACAATTTTTTACCAGGTGGACTACCAGATGTTGACTACCCAACAAATGAAGATAACACTTTACAACCTAATAATCAACCAGTAATAAGGGAGGGACTTGAGTTTTTTAGACGGCAGAGTCAACAGGAAATATTAAGAAGAAGACACTCAGATTCCCTCTCTGTGAACCAGGACACAAGGAGAAACTCCACTTTCAGTGAGCCTGGAGACACTGAGACATCTCAAAATACTTGGGTCTCCAAAAATTTAAAGTCACCTCGGCTACAGCGGAGGAGACCAGTCAACACAAATCAGGTCCCCTCTTCTCAGACATCTAACCAGTTCTTTCGGGGTTGGGAACAAACTTGGGCTGCTTCAAACACCTACTCTTCCTCTAATTCGGACTCAGACTGCATCCCAAAAATGAAAAGGAACTCTCTTCCCACCTACACCTCCTACCGATCTGATCCACATCGGGTGCTCAAACTGGGCTCCCTAAAATCAAACCAAGGCATGTTTTGGAATGATAGAGTCTCTCCTGATACCCAAGCCTTTTCTGAATCTGAACTGCCTGATATAAAGTTCCAAAACAAAAAGCCCAAAATGAAAACATATAGAAGTTCCTCCATTCCCAGCATGAACACTGAAGGAGCAGCAGGAATTCGTCTGCCCTCCCATAGCTTGTACACGTCATCCCAAGCAGAGAACGAGCATCCATCACCTCTGGAGGGCCTTTTAGAAAGAGCCAAAGAAAGACAGAGGGACAGTGGAGGATCAAAAAGAGACAGAAACTTAAAAATGGCAAATCTGAGGTCAAGATACCATCCTCCTTCTCCCTCATTTTCCGCCACACCTTCGCCACCATGCAGTGATGGAGACAGATACATAGAGTGCGAGGAAGTGGCGGTAACAAGACACAGAGCCCTCACGGTGAGTAAAGGATGGAAGGAGCAGCTGGTGGATGGAGATGAAGATGAGAAGGGGAACAGGTTAGTATATGATGGTGATAAGACCCGTTGATTTTCAGACATTTTTCTTTGTCATTAACATTTTGTTTAAAAGGGACCTATTATCCTTTTCCTTATTTTCTGTCGTATATGCAACCCCCGTGGAACCAAAAGCTCAGGCTTCAGACTTCTCTGAATGTTCAGTTTCAAACTATGAATGATGTCAGAGAGGGGTCATATCCCTAATATGGTCTTATCAGGCATACAGCACTGAGTGTGAGTACATAAGCCCCACCGACCTGCAGTTTGAATATTCTATTTGTGAGGGGTCGCCGAAGACAGTTGGTTTGAAAGGAAGAGGAGCTAAACAGCTTGTTTCAGACAGAGGATGAACTGAGGGGCTGTATAAAGGCCCAGGAGAAGATAAATAAAGTTTACTGTGAATCATGCAAAGCTACACTAGTAGAGTCCAACAATAATAACATGGAACTGGAGATGAGCACAATTAGGACTGCTTATCATTTAATAAACGTTTGTCAGACAAGGGATGTTCATCCTTTAAGAACAATGAAACAAGCAATACATATGAAACAAAAGCTGCAAATATATATCAAAGATTCACATGAAACACCCAAGAAAACATGCAACTGTCAGTCATAATATTTAGCCTAATTTTACATTACTGTACTGATGTGATCATTATCTTATTTTATATTTCAGATCAGAGTATGACTTTATCAGTCTAAAAGTTTACCTCAGAAAAGCTGGGTTATCAAGATGAAACAGAGCAAGTGAAGCCTTAAAAGCCACCATTTTCCATACAGTTCAAAAAGATTTGCTACAATAAATTTTCCAGTGACATGAGCTGACATTTGAAGTCACTTGTGGTATTACAGTATTTGTGCCTTCATAATGCCTTGCATTGTTGTTGATTATGCACTGCATAGTGCACTTACCGCAGTAAAGCCACAGTGGGGTGGGTGCTTTCTCTTGTGTGCCCCACATACTGAAAGTTTGTGTTGTAGCACAGAGCTCATTCTGTAGCGCAGATCAGGTATTTAATTGGGCAACTCACTGACTTAAAATAACAGACAGAGTGAGCATGTGTACTTCTGTTAATCGGAAAAATGCATCTTTAAGCCTGTCGAGCTTCTAATCTTTAAATTAGTTTTCAGTGAGGTGTAGGCTGGTAATGAAAAGATTTTTCTGTAACAGTGGAAACTTTAAATTATTGTCTCTAACCACAATATGCTGTAAGTATGCTTAACTTCTGATTAACATAATGAATAATAATGAAGCCTTTTTTTTCATGAAACACTGAGAGAAAACAATTTTTCATGTTTTAAAATTTGTTTTTTATGGCAAAGAGTCAGCAGGACTTCTAAAATGGATTTTATTTAGCGTCTTCTGTATTTAAACACCAGCCATAATTGTTTTGGTTAGTAAACAATATGTGTAATTCATCAGGTATTGTTGGAACATTCATTTTAATTGAATGTTCTCACAATATTGAAAATTGTTGATCGTCTGAACACCTGACTGATTGATTAATTACAGTATTATACATATCATAAATAATTAGTGTTAGATAGTAACTAAGTAAATATACTCAACTTACCTTGTACCATATGCTTGTACTTGTATAAGGTACTTTTACTTTTTTGGATATTTCAATTTTCTACTATTTTAAACTTCTACTACACTCCAACAATAATAACATGGAGCTGGAGAAGAGCACAATTAGGACTGCTTATCATTTAATAAAAGTTTGTCAGACAAGTGATGTTCATCCTTTAAGGACAATGAAACAAGCAATACATATGAAACAAAAGCTGCAAATATATATCAAAGATTCACGTGAAACACCTAAGAAAACATGCAACTGTCACTACGCCACTCATCCACTAATACAAACGTTATACTCTACTACATCAGTTTAATACTTTACAGTACTAACTTTAGTTACTCTGCATAGTCAGTTTAGTAATAAATATGTAATCAAACGTTATTATATGTTAGGATAAAACTTTATTAATCTCTTAGGGTAATTTACAGCAAGTCCAGGAATTCATTTTAATTAGGCCCTTGTTTACCCAGGTTTGCACATCAAAGGGATGTGCTCCTTAATGCATCAACAAATATAATCCACTAATGCATGTTTATTTTTAATTTTGGCACTCAAAGTACACTGTGATGCTCATACTTGTATATATATATTTTCATTTAACTAACATTTTGAATTCAGAGGATTTACTTGTATTTCTGCATTGTGCTACTGCTACTTTCACAAGCATTAAAGCTCTAGAGTACTTCTTTCACTGCCTATATTTATTGTAGCCATTGTTTATTTTCGTCTGTCTTTAAAGGCTCTTTTGATCAATAATAATAATATTAAAAATGCATCATCCAACTTATGGTAGACCAGCAGCTCTTTAAGGTGCAATCCTAGACACATACGATTGTAAACAGAAACCACTGACCCAGAAACCTTCTTTTTCCCCCCTTCAGTGTCACGCTTACAGATGGTGAAAATGTGGACTGGGCAGGCTGGTGCTTTGATGATGAAGAGGTCATGGATCATTTACATCCTGAAAGAAATGGCCTTCTGGAGGGAATCAACCGATCTTTGGCCTTGTGGGGTCTTGGCGACTTTTCAGAGCAAGAAGACGGGGAGTGCAGTCAGGTGTAGCGCTGAAGCTGCATCGCAGCTGCAGTCACTCAGTGGTTTCATTATTAAACTGCCAGCCAGCAATCTGAGATCAGTCGCAGTGAGTTGGCTCAAAATCTAGTCTGTGAATCTAAATTGTACAAGAAAACTTGAGCAACAGACTGACAAGGACAGTTGACTTTTTATTAAAAACTGAAGCACATTAAAGTGGGTAAGGAACTTACCCACTTTAAGAAGACAGACTTCTTTGCACAAATATTTTATGATGCAGCACATCGGTGTTTAATGTCTGAAGTTAGGACCTCTAATTATTCTGTAATGAATGTAAAATAGTGATAAATATAGCCAATTTTTGGTGTATAGAGCTAGTGTTTGATGTAAATATACCAAGACATTGTGTATTTTATTTATATCAGCAATAATATTTCCCTGTCGCTGACCAACAGGATTCAGACTGTATATAATGTAACAAATAAAACCAGATTTATTTCTGTTAAATGCACTTTTATTTATAAAGCAGTTTGTTCTCAGTTTGTAGTATACATGCAAATAAATCATCACACACAACAGTTAAAAACATTTACAGCTGAAATATGCATTTCATTTTTGAATGAAACAACATTGCTACAGTATCTGCTCTGAAAATATTTACAAAATCTGTGTAAACAAAAGTCTCTCAATATATTGCAGGCAGTAAAAGATTTCACTTCAGTTTAGTGCTGTGAAATTCTTCCAGCAAAGCCTTTAATTTTATGTGTCTTTAATTTTTCACTCGGCTCCTTTCTCTCTCCTCCCGCTCATTGGAGATGGTATGGACAATCGTCTCCAGGGCAGGGTACTGAAAAATCCTTTTCCTCTGTGGAGAACAGACGTACAGAGTTATTCAAAGTAATACTTAAAGAGCTATACTAGTTTTTCTAGACTCACAAAAAGCATTTTTTTGGAATCAAGTGACAGTATTCTTATTTCAAGGTTTTCTTGCCGAGTCAAATATTCATTTATAAAACATATATACTAAATTTTCCAGTAAAATTCAAGTATTCAATTTTTGAATAAACTTCAGGTTTTTACCCTTTGGTGGTTCTTGTACATCTGAGCCAGAATAAGCAGCAGAATGAGGAGGAGAAAGCTGAGTCCGACCACGGTGGCGGTGTTATTTGAGAGACCTGAAGATTTCTGTCCACTCAGACCACCTGAAAGAAAAATAAAATTGTCAAAAAATTATGTCTTGCTAAAAATCGTGTATATTTATTTTAAGCACAACATAAGCGGAAAAATCTAAAAGAGAGAACTTACTCATCAGGTGAACGTTGTATGTTACATTTGCCAAAAGGCCTTCTTTGCCATAGAAACTACATGTCCATTCGCCCCAGCTCTCCTCTGACTCCTTGCTAATGGTTATATTGTTCCCCTTTTGGATGGACCCAAGTGACACAGTGCCATTCTGGTCATAAGTCACATGAACCCACTCGTATTCGATGACCTCGCTTGCGTCGGTCAGCTGGCAGGTCAGCGTCGTAGAGTGTTTTTTCTTTAATGGGACAACTGAGGAGAGAAACGAGAAATTATTTTATGGCAAAAATAAAGGTGCAGTCGATTTTCCCTCAAACTGAAAAAGTAGAAACTTACTTTTAGCTACAACAAGCTGCATAGTCCGAGTCAGCCTTTGCGTTCCTACAGTCCCAGCACATTTGTACTTGCCACCATCCTCAAACGTCACCTGATTAATACGGACAGACTTATCCCAGCGGAGCCGAGCAGGCAATGAGGATGTAGACAAAGAAAGAGGATTGCGTTCGCGAGCAGATGAAGAGCCAGGGTTCACTTTCTCCCAGACTGAGGTTATAGGTTTTAAACCAGAGGAGAACACACAGGGGAGAGTGGCTGGAGACCCCACAATAGCATAAATCTTGGCATTATCATCGGATGGTTGGACAATTCCTGTAATGGAAAGAAAGAAAACTGTTAAGAGCACAAAAAACTTTATCCAACAACTTCATAAATTAGTTGTCTAGCTTTATATTTCACCTTTCACAGACAGAGTTGCTGAAGCTCGCCCCTCTTCTTCTTTGTAGTTCACAATGCAGGTCCAGGTTCCACTGTGTCTCTCAGTTACTTTTAAACTCCTTGAAGTCTGCTCTCTATTCCAGATGGTTCTAGTGTGAGGCCAATATTGAGTATTGTTCAACATCCACTTCACAGAAACTCCGTGACACCAGGGTGTCAAAGTACAAGTGAGTGAAGTGTCGATCCCCCAAGTGGGAACCAATGGAGAGATGGACACTGTAAATGATGGAAGCAAGAATGAAATTAATGACATTAATTTACAGTAACACAACTCATGTTCACACCACAGTCATAAGTGTGTTATAATAAATCAAAATTTTATAATCTGTTATGATTTTTTTTAATGATGAGACTTATTTCAAATAGATCAAAACTAAATCTTTATACAATGAAAAGCTCTATGGTCTTGTGTAATTAGTGAATGCATGCTGGCTCCATTAGTGCCATCTTAACCTTTAACAAGTTCATGCAGCAGTTAGAGAAGACACTAAAAACAAGGGGATGTCTTCAGCTACTTACCTTTAATAATTCTGAGCATGACTTGTCTTTCTACAACGTGGTTTCCAAGGTCCACCTTACAAGTGTAAAGTCCTCCATCCTCCTCACTTACACTGTTGATCTGAAGGCTGTAATCGTTTCTTTCAAACTGGGAGTGGGGGCACCGCACACGTTGCGACCATCTAGAACCTCTGTACTCCAGACCACTCCGTTCCTTTCTCCAAACAGTGCTGTGGATGAAGGGGAGTCACAACAATCCAGAGTCATCAATATGTAGCTACAAGTCTTTGATTTGAAGATGAAGGAGGAATTTCTTGGGGCTGGTTAAACCAGATATGAAAAGTGAACGAGAACAGTGAGGAATAAAAAAAAAAGTTTCATCTTACCCTTTCTTATCTTGACTCCAGACAATGGCAGGTGGACTGGCGATCAGTATTTCTGGGTATTTACAAGGTAGTACAGCCTGTGAGCCTTCTCCAGCAAATACATCAGTATCGATCACCTTACATCTAGCCCCTATGTGAAGAAACAGATAAAATTAATTTCAGAATAAAGAAATGCAAAAGAAAAAAAAAGAAAAAAGTACATTTTAATAAAGATTTGTTCTTAAATATGCCGTACAGTTACCTGTTATAAGAATGGAAACCATCCCAAAGATAAAACAATCCAGAAAGTTCATTTTGTTGCTTTTGGTTTTGACAGCCACAAACTCTTAAAGTCTGTCTTTCTCTTTGAGTTACACCTTCTCTAATGTGTTTTTGTGAGGTGGGTTGGGAAGGTTTATATGTCAGCCTGTGAGAGATGGGAGGTTTGGTAGTTCCTCTGCTGATCATGTGACTTCAGCTACATTTTGTTGCGGTTTGCCTTTCTCAGTCTGGAAACTATAAGACAGAGATGTAAACAGGGAGCCCCACTTCCTCCCACGGATTCTCTCTATTTCCTGCTTCTTTTGCGTCAAACACTCTCTGTAACAATATGTTACATTATTTTATTTGCAAACCAATGAATACATGAGTACAGTATGGGACCATGGACAATAAGATATACTGTATTTGTACCTCTAAAAAAACTTCATTTGAACATCCATTTGGGGCCAAATAAACAGTAAACTACATTATAATTAGCATTCACTCTACAGTGAGTGTTTGTTGTTTAGAAATATCTTCAGTATCATTCACGGAAGCTCGAGTTGTTGCTTTGAAACCGAGATGGCAAAACTGCAACACCAAGCCACCCTGTCACCACTCCGTCACTGCCAGTTAGTTGTGTTTACAACCACTAGTTAACGCCACTAACTCTCATGATCATGATCATCATCATTGTCTCCAGTGCGAGAATGAGGACATTTATGGTATCTTCTTCTGATGGATAGTGAATCATCCCCTCCATTCTCATTCTCATTCGCTGTCAGTGCAGTAGAAACAGTCCTACACTGCCAGACAAATGCGTAATATTTTAGCATATTCCATTCAATATCAAGAGGAAGTATTCACTTTGAATACTGTAAGACTAGTGGAAATACACAGATTATAGGTCTTTCTCTGAATCTCATCAGAATAGTTAGACACTTGTGGGAGATAATAAAGATAACATATAGAAAAGGGAACATGTACTGTATCGGCCTGCTTTAAGGGGATATATATGTGTTGTTTTACTGAACTTCAGCTGTCTGAGAGGTGAAGCTGTTAAATGGAGCTGTCCACTGTTTTGACAAAGTTTTGGATTATTGTGTTGTTTTATATAAATGTTTGTTGAATCAGATGTAATGTATGAGTACATTTATATGGACTCCACAAAGAACTTTTTAACACAGAGCTGTTTTTTCATTTGTTATGTCCAAGTTGTAAATTTATATACACACAGTGCTCTAAAATACAGTGTATCTGAGTGTTAGATAGAAAGATTAAATTTACATTTATTCCACAGTGTGAGACAGACCGACAGACCCCAGATAGATAGATAGATAGATTGATAGATAGAGAAACTTAGACAGTCACCCAGATATACCTGAGAGTGTGTGGGTGAAACCTCAGAGCTGTTTTTCTTCACCTTGGTAAAACATTTTCCTTGGTAAGAGCCATGTGACTGCTGTGTGACTGAAATTGTAATCCTTTCATCTCATCCACGCTGAACTCCTTCTCACACTGTCAGCTTTCAAATTGAAATCATTGTTTTGTTTATTTGAACTTGAGGCTTCGGTTTGAAAAACAACCTGGGAAACTGTCTCAGAGATGGGGGCTCCTCGCTGTGCGTTACCCACTGCTGTGAGGTGGTCTTTCCCACAGCTGGTGTTTAATTACCTCCACTGTATCTGAATATGAGCTGAAGGTACTGTGAAGGAAAACACCCCTCACATGGAAACTACTGTGCTTTGAACTTGAAGGGATGCAGATGACTATGCTAATAAGGATGAGCTTGGAAAATAGTCAAATCAGATTTCTTATGTAGAAATTCAGCAGATGAGTAGTTTGTTCCCATGTCAAGAGCTCACTGTATTATCTCGGCCCAGTTTTATTTTCTAAACTCACATCAGCATTAACCTTTAATAGGGGATAAATGCTTTCTGAATTATTGTCAACAGTTCTGTGGTTTAATTTCAGTAAATGAATTATATCATGATCACGGTATTCTACATTTGCTGGTGCTGATACATGTTTCCACTGAGTTTTACTGGCAGAGGAAGTAGAGTGCAGATAAAACATGCTGCTCTACTGAGAAATCTTTACATTTTCTTATGTCAGCATTTTGTTTAGCGCTGACGTTGAGAGCTGCAGTACATAGGAACATGATGTGTACTGTGATGCAAAAACTAAAATTTATTTCCAAATTACACTTTGGATTTGCTATTTGATGAAAAATAATCCCTCCTATTTTTTTTTGTATTATCTCGACATATATTAAAGGGGAAAAAAAGTGCATTCTTTTCACTTTTTTAATTAACTGATTTTAGTTGCTTTTTTTTTTTTTTTTTTTACACATGTAGTCT
>VUQI01048916.1:21020-49410 GCA_015106735.1 Paratilapia polleni | reverse complement strand
GGGGGATCTTGCTAAAAGTGAGCCCTTGCTAAAATACCACCCGTTGTTAGATGCTAATTAGTCAAAGCTGTCGGGATGCAAAATCTTCTGCATTAAGAGACTAAAATCAGGCTTTCCAAAGCCAACTCCCAAGGAAATGAGGCCAGATAATCTCAGCAATCCTAAATAGTTTCAAGAAATAGGAAGCTTATCACACAGTGTAATCCGTAACCATTGCTGCAGAAAGAGGGGGACCACGGGAGGTCAGGGATGAAGGAAGCAGAGGAAAGGGAAGAAGGCAGCGAGAGATTGAGAGAAGGGGCCACTGATTAACTGGGGAGAAGTGGGAGGGCATTTAAAGGGGTGTATGTAGATCAGGGTTCTTAGAGTTTTGGTGACTGAGTGCCAGTTTAGGGAGCCAGCATATGATTGAGGGCTGCACAGGAAAACTACACTCATCAAACACTCTTAGTGTTTGTAATGTGTCTTTTCAGAGGGTTGTGTTAAATGTTGGCTATTGTCAGAGGTGGCTGTTGCATTTTTTGAATGAATGTAAGGTAGTACACTCTTTCCTTATTGTGCTGGCAGGCTGCATAAGGGCTGCCACTGGCCTGCAGGCTGCACTTAAAGAACCCCATGTGTGGATGAATGTTACAGAGTAGAATCTACTATCTATTAAAATACTGAAATTTATCTCATCCATCAAAATTTCATTGAACGCATAAAACCAGAGCCACTGTCAAAATGAATGCAGTGTGAAAGCAGTTGATGTAAATATCTATGGATGTGTCTTTTTTAAAAAGACAAAGTCCATGCAGCACATATGATTAAAAAAGCCCGTAAAATCACAGCATAAGCTGTCTTTAAAGCATCCAATGCTGTTAATCCAGCAGTGTTATTTTATTACACCAAAATACTGCCACAATAAGAATCAAGTCAATCTTTGCCTGTCCGGCTTTACATCAATAGTGAAATTCCTCTCTGACTTGCAAAGGTTGGCATTTACATCCACAGTGCGTCAGCCTAAGAGGATTAGATCATACATTGACTTTTCTGAAGTTTGTTTGTCTCGGCTCATGGGGGCTTCTTATTTGCAAATTATTGAATATTTGAATAAAGCAGTATTTGACATTAAATTAGATTCTGAATGGACAAACAATATGTCAGAGGGATAAAGTCTAAGAGAGAAAGAGAGAGAGCAGGAACTATGCATAGGAGATATTTTCTGGCACTGTTCATTAGAACAATGACAAATCCATCTAATTATTTTTTGTTCGCCAAATCTTCCTATTCAATGTCAGCGGCTAATTAGAGACCTAATTTGCTTAATTCCCATGATTTGGTCTCTGCATCAAATCCTCTTCAATTCAACAGCTTTAAGGCTTTAATTTGGTTGCATATGTTTGCTGTACACATACACACACACACACACACGCACACACACACAGACACAAACACACACACAAACAGAGACATACAAACGGGCATACGTGTACACTACACACACATGCAGTTTCTAAACTGACACACATTAAGTTCTAAATTATTCAAAAATCACAAAAGAAAAGTGTGGATGTTGTTGACTGATAGTGTTTTGTTCTATTTTGTATATATTTGAGATATTATACTAGAAAGACCCCACCAGAGCAGCTTCTTTTAAATTCCTTCTTCAGGTAAAATATATAAATTATTGTAAATAACATCACTTTTGTTCAACATAATCATGCCAAATTATAATTAACTTTTTAAGGAGAATCAGATTGAGGTCATGAGCTGTGTGTATGTGTGTGTGTGTGTTCATATGCGTATGTCGTTTTGTTAATCTAATGAGATGGGCGGAAGGGTGCAGGGGGCCGTAGATTAAGGCCCAAAGATTTGTTGCTGATTAGCAGAGAGTGAGGTAAGAAGATCAGTCCTGCTGAGATGGCGATGAAACATTATGGCCGTGTTTTAATGCATTACATTTACAGCAGCATTCCAAAGCTGCTTCCCTTTAGCTTATATGTATCTCATTGATTTGACTATAGGCGCAACATACAACTGTTCACACAACACAGGATGAAGGCTGAAGCTATACGTGCAAATACATCAAAGAGATACACTAGAAAAAGGGATTTTTGCCATGAGTTCAGTGCAGGCTTTCATGCTTTTCGGCTTGTAGCTACTATTGACTGTCCTATGAACAGTGTTTTCTATGACTACATTAGCAGCACAGTTATTCAGCCCACCTCATGTAATTGATTTAGGGGAATATGTCACTCTGGAATATGGTATCTCTGCCATTCTCTTAATTGAAGTGATTACGCTCAGTGAAATAAAGTTCTTCACTGTTTAACATCCAAAGAATTTCAGATATACACTAATAATACTCAAATAAACAAGTAAATACATTTAATACAGTTTATAGCCTTAATGTAGTGTAGAACATGTACTTTTAAAAACCTTTGAATTTTGATGTATTGTGTGCCTATAAAAAAGCTCCCTTTCTTGACACTTTAAATCCTACAAATAATGTATTTTTATTTAAGTTGATGTCTCTGGCTGATATGAAGATCTGACATAAAGAAAAGCATCTATTCAACTGGTTTTAAACCCAGAAATAGTGATACATTACTGGTTTAAATGCTACACATAAATTATTTAAAAATGTTTCATTTTTTTGTGACTTTTTAATTGTAGTGTAAGTTGAAAATGAATATAAGTTTAGAAATAATCTGCAGTGTGTTGGTATAAAAATGCTAGTAATTACATTACAAACTTGCAATATTAAGGATAGTTTATTTACTATTTGTTTTTTGTCTTTATTCACTCAATTATTTGTCTCAGAAGTGTAAGCTGTGGTGTGACTGCAGCTGAATTGCTCTCAATAGGCCCTAAAGGCTGAAGAGCCCAAATTGCAGGTCTATTAGAAAGCATGATTGCATAGAAGTAAGTAGTATTTAAGGCTTGGGAAGCGCTATAGTTGAACCACAACTAGCTACTTTTCTCTGGTTGTGTCCCACTATGAACAATAGCCTGGCGTTACTTCAGCTTCAAAGGCTCCATAATAGTCAATCGATCAGAATGCGAGGCGCTATTCTGCAGATTACTGTTAACAATAATTTGCCTCCCAGTGCACCGTTGCCATCTTTGAAGCAATGTTTTATTGCCTTTTTTTCATCTGCATCTGCCATCCCCGAGGTCCACTGTTTGATCTCTCTCCACCAGTGTCTGCCTCCCCGGGGTCGCGTTGACCTGTTGATTGGCAGCTGCGATCAGACATATGGTGGGACGAGGCATCGACCGAAGCTCCCCGGAGACAAAAGCAGACTAGTGGGGTTTCCCCCCTCTTTCCCCCGTGCTGAGGAGCCGAGCCGCAGTACCGAGGAAGAGGTCAGATCCGACCACTAGATGACGCAAGGTGCAAGCGAATATTTCCAGCAATGTTTCGACCATTCAGTGTAAGTCCATGTTGCAAAGTTTTATTATAATTTATGTAACCCATCAACATTTCCGCTCTTTCCTGTTTAAAAAATCAGACATTATGCATGATATGATTGTGACATATAATAATTAATATATTTATCCTAAGTGTGCTGAAGTTTTGCTTTTTACTTTTTTCTTTCTTTTATTAGGCATGGAAATTTCCAATAAGATGACTCATTCTTTGATTCACACTGACACAGACCACTAAAATACAAAAAACAAAAACAAAAAAACAAAACAACAACAACAACAACAAAAAACAAAACAGGCAGATATATGATTAGCAAAAAACAGGGCCTCTACTCCAGGCCAAATCCTTAAAGTGGGTGTGACTAAGTAGTATGATTTCTCTGTGTTCATGCCAGGCCTCCTTGGGTTTTGCCCAGCTGTGAGTGCCCCTGTGAGTACACCGGAAATCCTCAGGGGGCAATTTGACTTTCAGTGAAAGAAAGCACAGATATGATGCTTAACCTTGTGTGTGTTTCTGTGTGCATGATTTAGCATACAGAATGCATAACACCCCCATCTCTCCTCCTATAGTGAGTAGTGTTGCCATGGTGATCCATCCCTGGCCAGGGTCTTGCAGTGATTCCCTCTGACCCTGATTTGTGACCTCTGACATTTAGGCCATGGCCAGGGTCAAAAGGTCAGTGATGGCCGGAGGGCAACAAGAGCACTTCCATGATTGGCACTCTTGACATGCACGCTGCCGCCTTCATCTGCAGAGCTCACCTCCCTCACAGTTTGCACCTCTCATTGGCATTTGTTACCGAATGAAGACCATCAGCTGCAGGAGCTTAATTCCCTTTGTTTTACATTGCACTTCAGCCAGCTTGCTCTGCACTCACAGCAATGCAAGGCACAATATTGTATAATCTGCATCCATCTATGGGCCCCACGTTCTAATTTTCCACCTCAGTTTTGTATAAATTTTGATGATAAAATGCAATCTGCAGGAGATTGGCATCCTGTATCATGATGGTTATGAGTAATTTAGTAATGATCATCAGTATTCCCATGGCCCCCACAATCCATTGTATGTGGGGATATTTATAGTTGTTGTGTGTGTGTGTGTGTGTGCATGTTGCTTCATTTCTGTGGGGGGGGCAATGCACCACACCATGGTTCTCCTCGTGGGGAATAATTACAGAATTGTGTGTACTAAAAGTCATGTGACCCTAGCCTTCTGCTCCCAAATAATTTATCCCTCCGGCTGATAGCTCGTCAATATCAATTTATTAATTTAACAGTTCTGGACTGATAAAAGGTAGTGCGCACAGTTAGCTTGCTGAAGCGGAGAATAAGGATGAATTTTACAGTGCAACGGTGTGAGGGGAAGGAAAGAGGGAGAGACTGGAGGATAAAGCGAGAGGGAGAGAAATGGCACAAGAGTGATCAATGGCTACACAGAGGAGAGTGATACATATTTGCTGTGCAAAAATGGGCCACCATCGCTCATATTCCAAAGTTATTGAGCTAAAGTTATGAAAATTAATATACTTATTATCACCATATTAAAAATTAAGATTGAAGACAGCATGCTTATTGTATTGATATTCAAATGCCTCCAATATATTGATCAGAACAACCCAGTTTTACTCTAACCTCTTTGCATGAGCCAGTGCTTCAATCATAGAAGAAAAAACAGGCTTTGCAAGAAGAGCTTTTGAAGATTTTAATTTGTAACACAAAGAAAACTCTTTTGCATTAATACACCAGCTGAGAACCCTCAGAGGTGTTACATAGAATGATTTTTTTCCCTGAAGATGCATCAAGATACTCATCTTATAGATGTAACCCTTGTTGACCTCCCAGCACTTCCTTTGCATCGTGATTTTTTTAAAAAGGGTACTGAATTTACATCTGGCATAAACGCATACTGTATATCATCCAGCCTTCCACCACAAAACAGTCAACCTGAAACCTAACCTATTCCCAAAGCCATTACATAACATCCCTGAAGGAAGCTAAAAGGTATTTTAACAAGACCCTCTGCTCTATGACATTTGACCTTTTCTCAGTTGACCTCAAGCTCCTGACCCCACTTATACTAGCCAGGGACAGTGGCCGACAGAGAACCCATACACTTCCTGGTTTTAGGCAAACAAAGACGGAATGATTAATCTACAAATTGATGCATATGAGGATTCAACACTTTTTGTCTGAGGCTGACAGACAGGTTCTGATTCTTGATCTATGATTCACTCTATAATTTTCCCCTCTGTAAAGAAACCAAACAAGCAGCAAATCTGAACAGTTCTAGTTCTGTTTGTCTGCACATTATATAATCCTCCCTTCTCTGCGGGCTCCAAGGCGTCCCTCATGTGGACAATCACTGTAGTGGATTCTCCTCGGCTCTTTGGAGAGCTGCAGGGTAGCAAGTGTCAATAGAAGTGAAGTGTGCGAATGCGAGAGATGATAGACTGAGGTTAAGAGGTGTCAACACAGAAAGAGAGAGGGCTCAAGGACTCTTCACCAGAGACACTGATACTCTCCTCAACCTCTCCTCTGATTAACCCACTCTAAAGACAGCATTTAGACACAAATGCTTCACACAGAAACACACGTACACATGCAGACACACATACACACCATGCTAGTTCTTGGACACACACTTTGCAAATCCCAGTATCTTTCCTCAAAGTCGCACAGTTCTCTGTGAGGCTACATTTCATCTGTGTGTCTCTGTGTGTCAGACACACATCAGCTCTGAGGTGTGGAAACCTGAAGATGTGTTGTTCACAGGCACAGAAACTCTCTGAAAGGTTCTGGCAGCCAGGAATGGATTTGTTACACCTCTGATGTGCCGTATATGTTCAGCCAAGTGTAAGACACAACAGTGCCATCCCACAGGGCCCTGCAGCTGTCAGGTGGTGTAGTGCAATATACAAACTGCAGAACACACACTGGTATACATTGTCACTCGCATATGCACGCACTGAACCACCGCTTCAGTCAGATGTTTATGTGACATAGTCACAAAGCTTTTGTTTTATGTGAACAGTTTTGTAATTATTACTCTTGTCCTTAAGAGCTTCACTGCTTGATAAAACAGCAAGCACACAATATACAGTATAATCATCATTTTATTAAGTACTTGTTCCTTAGGAGCTTTATTAAATGTTCTTATTGTTAATATCTTCTAAATAAATTTACCTCCTGAACTTGGCTCCATGTCATAGGTGTACATTTTGGTGCTCATGCAGATTTTGATGTAATAATGTAAACTTGTTACAGCCTCAACTTTGATTCACCAGTAATTAGGACTTTTTCCACCATCCACTGCAAATTGCTGGTACGTCTTAGAAAACCCAAATCTTTTGGCTTTGTTTCCACTCCTGAGAAGCTTTTTAGGGACCACTACTAAACCCCCTTCACTTGAAAGTACTTTTGCCAGTTGGGTCCTTGCATTCTTTATTTAGAAAATTCTGTAACTTTGATTAAGTTGCTTTTCAATTTCTCCGGGAACAAAGCTTGGCGTATTGACCTTATGATGCTGAGTTTACTTTTGGTATGCCTGATCCTGCTTTGGACCAACTGACTCAGTTTCCACAAAACATTTTAGTGTGCTATGCAATGTGCCCTAAGAAACTTTCAATCAAGCCAGTGGTTCTCAAATTGTGGGACGTGGACGACATTAAAGTGAAACCAAGTTGAATTAATATAATTTTTGTAAAGGAAAATAAATAAACAGCAGTTTGTTGATGCTATGATGCTGACCATTTATTCAGTAAAATTCAGCTTGGGTTCATCGTTACTGGGGTGTGAACATTTTTCAGCTTCTGAAGTAGGGCATGCCAGAAAAGGTTTAAGAGCCACTGAGCTGAGCCATGACTTGAAGCTGAAAAGGACCCACTTTGCATAGAATAACATGATTTTGACACTTTCACTTACTTCTGATAACATGTTTCTCACTATCATAATGCTACTTGTGAAGCAATGTTATGTTGGAAGCTTTAGGCGTTTTTACAAAGGAGTTAACACTCCTACAGTAAATGTATCTGGTGAGCATTTTGGTAGCTTGGTTTAGGCCCACCTAGCCCCTTAGAGGCAGGGATCACTGCAAGTCTATACAAAGTCGATCTAAGCAATTGCTTTTATCCCAAGATGAAACAATTTGTAGGGCATGAGGGGTCACTGAATGGCTGATGAGTATGAAAATTATATGACTCATGCACTGTAGCTTCTGAAGTCACCTGAGTTCTTTCCAGAGGGAGATTCTGGTTCTACCATGAGTAATGTAATATCCTCTGGAAAAATGGTGGTCCAGGCCTGCAGTAGTGACCAGACTCTTGTGGTATCAATGCTGAGGTGCACTGAAGCTGTTCTGGGGCCATCTGGTGCCAGAGCACCTTACTAAGACATATGCTGCCCCAAAACTCCCATTCTTCTTCCCAGTGGCAGTGCCAGTCTTAGCAAACTGTAGTATGCCTGCTATTTTATTAAAGTGACAGATACCTCTGTTGAGAGCAGCTTACGTTGGTGGGACTTGAGTTCATAATTTTTTATTTTTATTTATTTAAGACTCAACACAATGTGATAATGTAAATTATACAATAATTATATAATCAAATACACATGTACTTACCTTTATACATCTTACTTTTCTTATGCAAGAACTAGAAATGAAATATGAAATTTGTACATTTAAATTAAACTGTCTTCTCATTATACAGCCATATTATAAATGTTTTATGCTAACAGAAAATTAAACAAAATATGCAACTCTGGAATATTTTGTCAATTAAACTTAACAAAGAGAAAAAAAGATGTGCTGGAATTAACAAAAATCAGCCCTATTTAGAATGCAGACTGTCTTATTTGAGTATACAATACTTCATTCTGTCGCTTTTGCAGTATGTACACACCACATACTTAAAACGTGCATGCATATAAAGCATAGTGTT
Organism: Paratilapia polleni; assembly: GCA_015106735.1. Classification (NCBI taxonomy): domain Eukaryota; kingdom Metazoa; phylum Chordata; class Actinopteri; order Cichliformes; family Cichlidae; genus Paratilapia; species Paratilapia polleni. Next base: position 41,059 of record VUQI01048916.1, on the reverse strand, counting down.
TACTTGGGACATGGAAGCTTTATAAAATCTATTTGAATCCCCATTTGATTTTCTTGCATCTGTCTAGTTGTACTACATATTATTTGTGTGTATGTTACAAGGTCATCTTATTTGGTGCTGCTGGACTCAGCTCTCCTTTTTTGTGCTGGTTAGTGTTCAAGCAGTTCTTGTGACGTGCTCTCACTCCATCATTCTTAAGCATAAAAGCAAATGGCAGTTCTCAAGTGATCAGGCAAAACTGTACAGAAATAGAGATATAATACACACACTTGTGTAGGCTATAGATTGCAGAATGTGAGAACACTGCATGAGTCAATACCTAAATGAAGAAAGATGCTGATGTGAACACAGATATATGACTCATATCTGTAAGAGTTGACATGCAGGCAGGTTCATGAATCTTAATACTCAAAGATGAGAATCAAGTAGGTTGAATGGCATTACCAAGATATGTCAGCGTAATGACATGTGAGTATTTAAAACAAATAGTCACGTTGGCAACGGTGGACCAACTGCTGCCAAAACCCTGTATCTCTCTCCCATCCCCTCCCTTTCTGCCTCAAACCCTGTGAGGTAGAAAATACATGAAGAGATGGGGATGGAGAGAGATAAGCTGAGGTTGAGATAGAGACAGGTGAAAGAAGTAAGGGTCATAGCACATGCTCCTCTTGGCCTTCCCTCGCCAATGTTGTTTTATTAGCCCTGTCAGATTGTAATTTACCCAACGGTAAACATACAGAACGGGCTTAATTAAGAATTTTTGAACGGGGATACGGTCAAGTCCGGAAGCATTAGAGAGATGCAACCGGGTGTCGTAAAGATTGATTGAGACAGAGGATGGAGGGACATGGTTAGAAACAAAGGATGGAGGGAGGGGGGTGGGAGTGGTGTGCATGTTACACCGGAGGGGTATTCTTGTGTTGCTTAGGGCAGTAGGGTGAGATAAGTTTGGAAAGATATGGACAAACGATTTTTAATGCATTAACAACCCGGATGTGCGAGGCAATAACAAGGACAAGATCGGCGTTAAAATGTTTGACATCCTGCTTCGAGATCAATGCATCCCGGACAGGGCACACAGACGTAGGCCCCATATTCACCTCAACTACCGGCACAGATAACACACACTCTTATACACACACATACACTAACCTTAACAGGGCACAGAGCTTGTGGGTGGGTCCATGAGTTAACAGCCTTCAAACCTCAGGGCGATGTGTAGGAAATAAAAAACAATACCTATATCCACAACAATATCCGCAGGTAAAAGCATCTTTAAATCAAAACAGAGAGAGGGAGCATCTGGATTCGATTGTTGAGAGCTGTGCGGACTATGTAAAAGGCCAGCAAACTAAAAGAGTAATGAGCCTATCCATATCTCCCCATGGACCTTAAGTTTGCATTCAATACATTATTTACAGCTGAATTTTTACTGAGGTATAGGTTCCTCTCAGGGGTGTTTACAGACTGGTGCTCTAACTGCTCTCCATTGCCTGCAGTTGAGTTGAGCAACGTTGAGAAGTAATGCTTTACTCTCCATGTTTACAAGCCTGCATGTGTATTTGTAACATGCATAAATGATTCTGATGGACATTCTGTGGATGAAGAAAATTTGGAAGAGAGGAATATAATCTGCACTTTGTTTTTTTGTTTTTTTTTGCCAGACATAGATTAATAAGCCTCTTAACAAGCAAAAGACCTAAAAATGGCACATTAAAAAAAACTGTAGTTTGATCCTGGTCTCTTCGGATTTGGAACTCTTTGGAGTTACTAACAAAAAATAGACTTACTGTAAGTGATAGTGAAGCAAATTTAGTGAGGTGTGATCATGATCAAAATGTCCCCTTTTCTCTTTTTGTTAATAGTAATGTTTGGTTTGCACTTCTCTTTGATACTGAAATGTTTTAAACAGGCCGAAATGTGAGTCATTGTTGGGTAAGAAATCAACCTGTCATCCCAATGTCAGGCTGATGACTGTTAATGGGTTTTAGAATAAATTACTGTATAGTTTTGAGTTATGTTAACCATTTTTTTTTCGTGAAAGTGATCTAATGCTCATATTTTGCACTCATGTAGCACAAACCAACTGTGGTACACTGTGTCATTATGAAGAAAAACATGAAAAATGACATTCTGTTGGAAAGATTCAAGCATGATTAAGCCCGGCATGCATTTGTAGGTTAGTTTTACATCTGAGATTAACATGAGCGACTTGCTAATATCACTTGCTTTAAAAAGTACATGTATGTGGTGAGCTACAAATCAGATATTGGCAAAAATTCCTGCCATCAAAACAGATATTTATGTAAATGAAACATAAGGTAAAGTGTAATTTCAGATGCAGGATTCTGGTGTGAAATATTTGCCTGCATGCTCTTTTTAAAGCTCTGTCTGTGTTTTTTTATAATAAGCCCCCTCCTCCTCTTCTTCTAGCCGCCAGAATACACACAAGCAGCTGTAGCCTGAGAAGTCCCTGCTCCCTTTGTCTTTGTAGTTCACCATCTCCCATCCAAAATACTGTAACTTCTGGGAAACAGGGAGGTCTCAGTTCTCTGTTCAGAGAGCTACACAAGCAGAAACTCTTTCTCTATCTCTTTATGACGCTATCTCTCCCACTGCCTTTGTCTCTCCCTTTTCAAATAGACTATTTGTCATCTCTGAAATAGAGCATTTTAAAAATTCAACCTGGAGCCAACCCCCACCCTAACTCCCCTCTATTCTCACTCTCAATTCCCCAGACTCTGGCCAGCTACAATCAATAGCCTATTGATCAACTCTCTCCATTCCCATTACACACCAGTGCCAAAAGAGCCGACCATTTTCCCTGAAAAGCTGAACTGGACCATATTTGCAATGGTAAGGTTTCTCTAATTTCAGTGGTTTATTATTAAATGCACACAGTGTATGAGTGCTTTGGTGCTCTGAGATGTTGAGTGGTAACAATGGCTGAGAAAGGACCTCAGCAAATGCATTTACCTTTTAATTGAAAGGTATTGCACTGTGGTAAAGCAGAGTATGGTTTTCCACTTAAGTAAAATAGGAAAGGTGAGAGCATTACCACATACGTAGAAAGTAATTCTTTTCCCAGTTGTTTCTACTTCATTTCTCTCCCCCGCCCTCTGTCTTTCTCCTCTCTCTCTTTCCCTTTCTCTCTCTCCATAGACAATGCTACAGGCAAAATCAATACTGGAAAGAAAAAAAAGAAGGCATATTTTTAGCCTGTTATTATATGAGCTGTATGAGGAAAATAGTGTTTGTGGGAATGACAGAAATGCCAAGGTGCTGATAAGAGAAGAATTGGGTGGGGGAGATACAAAAGAAGTGAAAGAGTGAGAATGATGGTGGTGGTGGGCCATATAAGGGAGAGTCTAATGGAGATGGATCAAACGAAGGTGGAGATAAGATGGGGTAACTGTGAGAAAATGGCTGATGTCTTGACCAGCGATGTAGCAGTGTAGTCGGCAGGAGAATGACTGCAAAAAGATGTGATGATGGGGTTTTTCTTGAAGAGTTCTAATCTGTAAAATCAGAGCAAATATACATAATCTGCACTCTAATTATTATATTTTGTTGTCTCACATTTCATTTATAGTTATGTGGTGTTTATCGGTCTTTGTCTGCTTGTCACATCGGAAAATAAATGGTTCCTCTCAGTCTTTTTTACATGTAGAAGCATAAGAAGGTGTTATTACTTATAACACCTTCTTATGCATCTTGGCTCCACCTCTGTGCATGTTTGCGCTCTCTGTGGATTGCTTTATACTCAACACAGACTACACCACACCCCCCACTTTCACTCCTGCTGCCAGTAGCTTTCTGATGGACTCCCCTCTCCCTAACCTCTTTCCAGGCTTACTCCTGTGCCGCTGTCAGTCAAGCTCCAGCCCTCCTCTCATTGGCTAGAGATGCTATGTTGATCAAATGGCGGGCTGTCCAATTGGCTGGAGAGCTCAGGGGGGAAGGAAGGAATTGATTTATCTGTGGTATTAGGAGATCAATTAATCCCCATTGTGTGTGCCAGCACAGATAGTCCGATGTGTCTTTTTTGGTATGGCTTGTTTCTGCTCAGCCAAGATAAGAGTCTCTCCCATCACTTCCCTCTATGAGCAACAAATCAAATCAAATCGAAAGGGATGACGGCACAGAGAGGGTTCCTCCCTAGGCTGTGGCTGGCTGATCACAATAAGGAAAGGCCATCAATATGAAAAGTAGTCTGTGCAGAATAAATGCTGCTCGTCTGAGGGCTGAGATGTCTGCCCTGTTGCTATGACAATGCAAGGTGAGGATATAAACATTTTAAATAACTTGACTTGCTTCATGACCCCATTTATGATTGAATAATGACATTTAATTCAAATAAGACAGAGGTAACAGGTTGCATCCAGCTAGTCCCACAATTATTAGTCAGTTAAAGGACAGGTTTCTTTGTAAAACCAAGCTTGCATGCTTATACTGTACAGATTGAAGAATTAGATAGAAGAACTCTCAGCAAATTTTCTACCCCAAAACCTATCACTTTAATTTCTTCAGACCTACTAATAGCAGATGGAGTTTTGCAGAGAACTAAGAGGACTGTGAATTCTGTCCCTTCTCACTTTATGAGGATATCTCTTCACATCTGCACATATGGGGATGTGATTATTGTTTTAATAATAACCTAACGACCAACTAACCTACCCTTAACTTAGTGTTCAGATAGCAGAAATGTAAGAGATATAATTTTGATAATCAATCAGTCACTTTTTTTCTTTTAATCTTTTTTGTCAAAATGATCGTATTATTAACTATTGGTTAATTAAAACAAGTCAACTTCAGCTTGTGATGGACATGTTTGACGATTTTCTGACATTTTGCAGATCAAACTCTTAATCAATGAATCGACACAGGGTTAGGCAGTTTTATCAATAATAGAAATTAGTTGTAGTGCATATAAAGAACCATAAGAACCCAGGAGGAATGGAAGTAAAATAAGGTTTTGCACGTTTCTAAGTGGGAAGGCAGTCATAGCCAGAGGAGGAAGAGAGAAGGGTCAATGGACCGATAGTTGCCGATACTCACTCCAACATGACAATGAAAAGAAAAGGTAAGAGAGACTAGGATAGAAGTGGGTGCTAATTCCTACTTTTCAGTTTAAATAAAGATTGGAGCTGGATAAAAGCCATTAAGGGAGAAATCAGACAGGGCATGCTATGTAGGACAAGAGCTGACTGCAGGGAGGTGAGTGGTGGGATCGATACTCAGTCGATGCGCTCAACACCCAGTTCTGCACACACACACACACACACACACACACACACGCACACACACACACGCACACACACACACATAGAGGGGCATGTGGTGTTGCCGAGTGTCTGCATGTTTGTGTGTACGTGTGTGTGTGCAGCAGTGACTAATGGAGAAAGAGAGGGAGCCCGGAGAGAAAGAGTGCATGCAATATACAATTAACTCTCTTTTGAGTGAGGGAATATTAAACACAGGCTGCTTGTGCAGACTGTAATTTGTAGTGATAAAAGTATTAAAGTAAAGCACTTGGACAAAGATGGAAGGGTGGACAGCTGCAGAGATGGATTTATTTTCAGAAGCACGATACAGTTAACAAAGATAGATGTTTCAAAAGAGCGTCTTCAGCCCGAACTGGAGCCTCAATATGACTGCAATCACTCTGCATCCTGTCCTCCCCTCCTCTCCTCTCTTTCTCTTCTCTTTCTTCTCTTTCTCTCTTTCTTTTACCTTCTCACTCCCTCCCTCCCTTCTCTCTCTCTCCCCCTTGCCTCTCTTCCTCTCTCACCCTCTCTCTGTAGAATTGATTGACCATGTCTCCTCAATCCATCTCTCCCTCTGTCGCTTAGCAACGGGTGCTCTATCGGGTGTGTAGGGTGGGAGTTTCACTGAGGGAGGGGTGGGTGGTTAGGTGGAAGAGAGGTATGGGGGGGCATGTATGGTTGTGTGGATGGGTAGTTGGGGGGGGGTAAACAAAAGCCAGTGGTACTTGAGTCGGCGTTTATTCTGACATACACATTTCCACTTCATACTTTTCTTCTGAGGTTTTACAACTTACAATTTACAAGAAAACAAAATGATACTAGCAGAGAAATATTTCACTATTTATACCATCTCATAAAAGAAAACATGTGCTGCAGTTGTAGTAAACCAAAAACTGTTTGATCTTGGAGCCAGAATGACTAGTAGGTCATTGGCTCTGTTTTGTGTATCTAAATGTTACAAATCTGACCGAGCAGTCCATCACTCTCCCTGAAGCTGTGTCACTGTTTCATACAGTGAGCCGTCTCTGTGAAAATACAAAAGCACAGTGGAGTGAGCCTGCACTTTAAATTTATCAACGCCTCCTCTACTGTCTCTCCACAAAATGGGAAAAAAATACAAGAGAAAGAAAAAAAAACAAACTTCTAGTATTTTGGCTCCAAATATGACATTTGTATTACTTTTTATGTCATGCAGCTGTGCTGTGCGCAGTTCCCTCACTTTGTATAATAAGCAGAATTACTATCTTTTTTATTACAACGTTTTCATGTAAATCAAAACAACTCCATTATTTTTGTGCACAGTTATTATAAGAAAGTGGGGAGTGCAAAAACCTCTCTGTCCATGAGAATTATTGTGTTCATGAGTATAAATTGAAACAAAAGGCTATGTAAAGTGGTCTATGTACAATCCCCGAATTAACATGCATATGGGAATTAGAAAAAGTGTTGTGCAAGAAGCATTGTTCTGTTTTTAAGACCTTATCCTTTTGATCTACACTTAATGTCTGATCCCCTTTGAGGAAGATGTGTAGACTATTCTTTAAGCCTAATAAATCCAGCGTTAGCAGTACTTAAGAGGGGAAAAAGCTGTGTGGTTTAAAACCACGAGGGCAGTGGGAGAAGAACAATGTATAATGCTCTTAACTAGCTTGTGAGATAATACATACACATTACAATCTATAATCAGTCTAATCTACAATCTATGAAACAGAATAAATGTATAGACATTTCAGCTAAGGCCTATAGGCTATGTCACGTAATATGCATCGGCATTACTGCCTATGATCCCTCTAATCCAGACTCTAAAAGCACAAAAGTAAAAAAAAAAAGTCCATGTAGATTTGTAAAATCTAAATCTTACATTATATAGTAAAATTATACACACACCATATACCGTGTTATAGAGTGTGTGTAGTGCACCCTATAATGCCGGTAGCCTACAGTTAATATATTTGCATTCATACACACAGTTCTGCAGACACACAGTGCCGTGCCTATAGCTCACAACAATTATGCCTCACTTATACCATCAAATATAGACAGTCGATGGATCGTAAAGAGAAAAGAAAATAGATAAATCCAAAGGCAGTTCAGTTCATTTGCATCCGTTCAACTCGAATCCATTCAACTCGAGTCACTTTACTTTTTGTTCAGTTTAAAAACTGAGGCTCTGTCAAATATATAATCTATCTATCTATCTATCTATCTATCATAGAAATACATAGTGAAACTATACTATAAAAGTAAAGGCAGCAAATTTAAATTCTGCAACAACTATTGTTTACAATAGACTTGCATGCATGCATGCTCAGATACATATGCATGCACACACACAATAGTATCATTTACAGTTCTTAGTCACATAACAATCAGTTACACGTGCACACACCCACACAGCCTCTCCCAGACACACATTCACAAATCATATGAAGTCCCCTAAAATGTTCTTTGTGTTGTAATGTGGATAAGCAACATATGTGCTTGTAATTAAATTTTTGTGCCTCTTTTTTAATGCCTCTTATTTTTTTTTATATAAAAAAATTAAACTGTGTGGGGAAAAAAAGAGTTGAGTTGTGCCCTCAGTCTTCTATAATATTGCAAAATACTTTTTTCCACTGTGTGTATAAGTCACATACTCTCAGCAATATACTGTAAAATTATTTAATGATGGGATAGATACAATTCAATAACTTGTCACCTTTGTTCAACTTAGATATTTTTATTATGTCTGTTGAGTCTGGAAGTGCAGAGACTAAAATTATTTATATAATAAAAGAAACAAATGAAGCTGGACTACAAAACGCCAGGTTTTATAGGTCTACTTCTCATGTGTTATTTCCTTTGGTTATATTTTGTTGTTGTTGTGGCTGCCATCACACGCAGCATCCAACGTCGTGGCCTTGCCAGCAGAAGTTACATGGATCCGAGGGAAAAAGCAAGTTAATTCGTATAACATTTAGCCCGATCAGATCGATAATCTATTGAATGTGTTTGTGATTAGTAGCTCTATTGATTGCAGTGACATCATGTGAACACACCTGAGTGATGGTTATTTCGCCAAGCTTGCTGGAATTAGAATATATCTGCAGGACTTTAATGACCTTTATGAAAAAAAATTTAAACAATATTTTAAAATCTAAAAAATATTTTTTGTAGGTGTCATTATTTCAAATTGCGTTTGTTTTGAATAAATTGCGTGACAGTGACAGACATTTGAACACTTTGCCAATTTGGTCAAATGGCACATAATTGAACTCAGATTTGAATGACAACGGATTCACAAGTAAATTTCAGGAAAGTGTGGACTACAATAAACTAAACTAAAAAAACAAAAACAACAAAACAACAACAACAAAAAATAATAACAAGCTCTAATACCTATAATCTCCATTTTTTTTCTTTTTGTGTTTTTTTATTCAAATTATTTGTAAAGGCATTTCATCCGAAAGTCTGCTTTATATGATTCGTTTCAATATAATTTATGACAAAACCATATCAAGAAGCAGCTTGCCGTACATATATATTATTGATTAGTCTTTGGGAGGGCATGCCAGGCCTCTTTTGGCATCTGTTGTCCTAAATATTTTTAGAACCGATACGCACACGGGCCTGCTGTAAGCCCCATTTCTAAATAAGTTTGTTTTCATGTCGAGTGAAACCAAGAGCAGAGAATAAACGTGCGTCCAATTCTTTCTGCCAATCGATCAGACTGCGGATAGATCGATATGGTACCAGGGCTATTGATCATTATGGTCCTCTATTGCTGGACGCTTTCAAATGCAAATGTACCTAAATAATAATCTATGGCAACACACTAATTCCTTAACAAACTGCAGCCAAACGCTTTACAAACACAGCTATTCAATGTGCAAGTGATTCTTTTTTTCAGCATTTAGGTCTTTTAAACTTGGCTGCAGAGCTCTGACTGTGAAACAAACTGTTAAACAGTAGGCTGCCGTTTAAAGATTTAACAGGACAAACATGGAACATTCAAAATGCAGGGTGACATTGATTTGGCCTGTAGCTTATTGAAACTTTACAGAAAATGTTTGAAGGCGAGGCTGTACGTTAAAGGTCTGCGTGACTGTAGAAAAAGATCAGGTTCGTAATATTAGGACAAAAATCTAACACTAAAAAACAACGTGCGTGGTGCAGCTCAGCTCAAAACAAGTGCTGAATAATTTGAATAATTTTAGCGTTTTGCCAATAATGTGAAATTATTATGGCATATTTGTGGCTGTTGAACAAATCTAGTTATGTGAATCTCTCTCACACACACACACTCGCACGCACACACACACACGCTTCCCTAAAGTAGAGCCATTGGCAAACAAGATACATGTGGTGAGTTTTGTCTCCAGGAAGGCCACACCGGCGTGTGTGTGTGTGTGGATTGGGATGAGTGCAGCAGAGCCCCGTCCCGCTGACTTGCTCAGAGGCCTGATCAATGCGACATTACTAAACACTGCTACTTAACTTTTGCCAATAGCCAGTTTCAAGTAAATATACTTTAGAATACATTAAGCGTGATGCATCAGCCACGGAGTCATTCAAGAAGTCATGAAAAGATTAGTCTGTCTTTATCGAGTGATTCCTGGGAAAATAGACAAGCTTAGCTGGCCCAGTCAAAAAAAACAAAACAAAACAAAAAAAAAAAAAAAACTCTGTGTGCAGTGATACAATTACATAAAATAAATTAAAGGTTTTTAGGGAACTTAAAATTAAATCCTGCATCCTGCATATTTCCATAGCAGGATTAAACAGATTTTTATAGGCTTACAATAATAATACTAATAATGATGATACTACTACTACTACTACTACTATACTACTACTACTACTACTACTACTACTAATAATAATAATAATAATAATTCTTAAAATTAAATGCTGCAAAAAAGGTGGTGCACACTCTGCAGTTTACAGCACTCAGCCAAATGAATGGCATGGCTTAAACTAGTCGTTTCCGGTAATGAAAATGCCTGTTGACACAGGTCAAACACATAACTGGATAGACTCAACTTAAGCCATTTTCACAGGTTACATTTTTTTTGTCACTATCGATCCTTAAGAAATACATTGATCGAAGCTCCGGGTTGCGGGTTCACTATTGATTAGCTGATCAGCAGAGGACAGCAGTGCTTAAAGATAAAAACAAATGCTTTGGGGCCTCATTAAAGACTCCAATGGTGACTTTTAAAAACTCCTACATACTTCTAGAAATTCGAACTTTTTTGAATATGATGTGCTGTTAATAACAAGGAAATTAAAACACCGAAACATTGCTGCACAATCATTGCTCTGTGTGTGTGTGTGTGTGTGTGTGTGTGTGTGTAAAGTCGATGCCAACATGGTGCTGAGGCCACCGCCTCTCCCGCTATTATTAATATGAAATAAATCACCGGGTCTGTGCAGCATCGCCCCAGTCACACCGCAGGTATTGACACAGTTAATATTTCATATTGTATTTGCCATAGGATATGCTTATTTAGGTATTCGAAAAGAGTACATTAAAATACAAATTAAAACTAAGCTCTAGGCGGATGCATGGATTTTTGTGAGTGGGGGATGGCTGGGTTTTGCATTCAGATTTTATTTTGGGTTTCTGTAGAAGAGGATTGATCGCATAAGACAAAAGAAATCAAAATTGATTGAAAAATGTCCTGATGACGTGTCCTGATCATTTCCCCGTGCCCTGCTGACCCTGCACTTGTAGGTCTAACTGTTTCTATCTGTGTAAAAGCGACCCTCTCATAGAAAATAATAAAATACTCAAATTTAAAAGAAGACACAGAGGGAGGTTCTGCTATTAAGTTTACAAGCTCTTGGTGAAAGTATAAAACTTTTCAGCGCGTTGTTTTGGGTTGTAAACCCTGGTGAATTAGGAGCAAGGAGCCAGCAATGAAAGTTAACATCCATCACCACCGCGACCAATAAGCTGCTCTGGCCGGCTGGCTGAGCACAGATGACGGATTCGCTGCTGTGCGGGCTTCGGTAATTCATTTTCGATAGCAGTGGTTGCTGGGATCAATACAGGGACATTAACCCAAGCGGACACTGCTGTTCTCCTGATGGCACAAGCCAAAAGCCACCATCCCCCGTTGGCAATCAGCAAAGACACAGTTTTTAGGGTCATCCTTTGTGGGAGAGGAGCTGTGTGCCAAGGCCACACTGGTATCACAATTCATCAGTGAAGTTATGGATGGCCGTGACCTAACAGTTGGTAAACACTGCTCAGGGAAATTATTTTATGCAATTTGCAAATGATTAGTGATGCCACTTCCTAGAGTGTTAGACTATTTTTTCCCAGCTCTGGGTCGAAATCCTAATGGGCTCATTTTACATAACATCGGTGTAAATGCCAGGGCTTCTCACTTGTTAACAGTGTTCACATAGTTTACACAGCAACTAACGACTTGCAGAGGGCTGCTGGTTATTGTCGGTAACGCACAGTCACTACACTAACACACTCCACAGTGTGTTGTAACTGGTTCATGCATTTCATAGAGGTGCTTATGAGCAAATTTCACCTTATACAGGTCCATACAACTGCATATAAACAGGCTGAAGCCATAAAAAAAACCAACATAATAATAAATAAATACTTTTTTTCAGATTTTTTTTGACTGCCACGTTTCTGTTGATTCATCTGGTAAATTTTGGGGACATTTAGTGGCATAACAACACAAAACAACACTGCGGAAAATACCCACAGTAACAGGTCATTAAGTCAAAAACGGTATGCATGTTTTAACAAATTGATTATAGTACTATTAGTTATGTCTGCGCAGAAATACATGGAGTTAATAAATGGACTCGGCGCTTATAGTAGCTGAAAGAGTATTTGACGACTTCAGTAAAGTTTTATGCTGTCCACGACCTATTCTTTAACCAGAATCCAATCACTCGATCTCAACATGCCGCTATGTGGCATCCATACTGCGGGCTTCTGCAATAGGCACCAACCTATCGATGCATCCCCTGATCCATACATACTTTGACATTGATGGATTGCTGAACTGGATTGACACCAGCGAGCAGCAAGCAACTTTCACGCATAAGCTTGTAAGGCATGAGATATTATGTTAGAGTTTATGTGAGAAAGTTTGATTTTCGTGGCCTGAAACCGAGGAGCAAAGATGCGAAAGGGGTCAAAGCCTAGAGGCAATGATGAAATAAAACTCGACAGATTTATTCAGTAACATTTGCTGGAGGAAAAAAAAAACTTTTTTAAAAGTTCTGAGTGTAGGCAAACATTTCAGAAACATTTCATCGTTTACATTTCTGATTTTAGAAGAGGTATGCCTTAGGAAACTGGATATAAAGGACATGTCGAAGGTCAGACACATGACTTGAGGCTGCAATTCTCACGTTTTATTACATTGTTAAATGCTTTATTTTGTCTATAAATGTAACTCTTTCCATTTCTATCAAGAAATTATGCATGCTTAATTTATAGTTAGAAAAATAAAGATTGTAAGCTACGACCTCCACTTCAAGATCTGTTTTTTCATGACCCTCGTGATCTGCTGTGACACGCATCAATTAATGTTTAACCTTCAACACAGCTATCACGTGTGGCTGGCGCCTGTCAAAAGCTTTTATCAGACGAAACAAGGAGCAGTTCCTTCTTATCCATCTGAGTGTAAATGTTGCACATTGCAAAGTTCTGTGTTTTATCTAACCTGTCTAACGCAATCTTTTCGGGAATTTGAGGTCCAGTTTGCAACAAGAGCGAGTCTTGACAAGGGGGCCAGTGACGTCAGATTGGCCCCAGACAAGGTTCGCGAGTGCGAGGATACGCAACGGGGGCGCGCGCTTGCGCACAGGCTCGGTCTCATCTTAACTGGAGCGCGGGCACGTCAATATACACACAGTGAGCAGAGCAGCGCTTTGGGTATAGTAGAAGGTGCTCAGCAACGAGAGAAATCCAGGCAGGCGCAGACACCTTCACACATTGAGCAGCGGTTTGCGGCGCAGTTTGTTTGGTGGCCAGGACCCGATCTTTTAAAACCATGCTGGATTGACTGCGGAGAGGCAACTACAATCAATGGCTTGGCTTTGAAATCGTTTAAAATTTATTGGAAAGGAGTGTGAGATAGAGCGACAGAGGGAGAGGGAGAGAAGCGAGGGAGAGCGAGAGAGTGGTGAGAGGGGTGGAAATAAAGATCCTTTCAACGATGGAGCTTACAATGGAAAACATCGGAAATCTTCACGGTGTATCTCACTCTCATCAAACGAGCGACTTAATGAACTCCCCACACGCGCGCCAGTCATCGGCGTCGCATCGGAACTTGGTGTCGCACGGACGGTCAGCCATGGTGTCCAGCATGGCCTCGATACTAGAGGGAGCAGGGGACTATCGCCCAGACCACGCTTTGTCTGGCCCCCTGCATCCGGCAATGACCATGTCGTGCGACTCCGGGATGAGCCTGAGCAGCACCTATACCACACTGACGCCGCTACAGCACCTGCCCCCCATTTCCACCGTCTCGGAGAAATTTCACCATCCACACCCACATGCTCACCATCATCCGGCACACCAGAGACTTGCAGCTGGGAACGTCAGCGGCAGCTTCACCCTGATGAGGGACGACCGAAGCCTCGCCTCTATGAGTAACCTCTATGGCCACTACCCCAAAGACATGTCCGGCATGGGGCAGCCCCTGTCCCCTCTGTCCAACGGTCTCGGGTCTTTGCACAGCTCCCAGCAGACTCTAAGCGCCTACGGTCCTGGAGCTCACCTCTCCAATGACAAGATGCTCTCCTCGGGGGGGTTCGAGTCTCACGCAGCCATGCTGTCCAGGGGCGAGGAGCATTTGACTCGCGGTCTTGGGGGTCACGGGGCCGGGCTCATGACATCCTTGAACGGCATACACCATCACAGCCATCCGCACTCTCAGGCAAACGGATCCATGCTCTCAGACCGAGACAGGCAGACGGTAGTGGGAGGCGGGCAAGGAGCTGGGTCAGGGCAGGTGGAGGAGATAAACACCAAGGAGGTGGCACAGCGAATAACAGCAGAGCTCAAGCGCTACAGCATCCCCCAGGCCATCTTTGCTCAGAGGATCTTGTGTCGATCCCAGGGAACTCTCTCTGATCTGCTGCGGAATCCTAAACCGTGGAGTAAACTCAAGTCTGGCCGGGAGACATTCAGGAGGATGTGGAAGTGGCTCCAGGAGCCCGAGTTCCAGCGGATGTCAGCGCTCAGGCTTGCAGGTGAGTGAGGAGAGAGCTTCCAACCTGAGTGATGTGGAGGGATCAATTAGAAGTCAATGTGGCGAGACTGTCAATAGCTGCTCAAACAGACATTACTAGAAGTTATTAGTCGATTGTATCGAGTAAAAGTTCATCATGACAGTTGGGGTGTTAAATGCTGGTGGAGATCTATATTTTGATTGATGCTACAATGCACAATAGTATAAACAGACGTTGTTTGATAAACAAAAGAGAAGGGGCATCTCTCATAAGCAGACAGACTCATAAGCAAACCAAGCTGCTTAGACATTTTTGGCTTTACGCACATATAGCTCTTTTACGCACGGGAACAGTATGCATGCATTCATCCATCTCCCTCTGTCTCACTCTTCTTCTTCTTCTTCTTCTTCTCTCTCTCTCTCTCTCTCTCTCTCTCTCACACACACACACACACACACACACACACACACACAGAAAGAGGCCAAACAAAGAAAATCAAAGCAAGATTTTGAATTGATTACATCTTACTTTAAAGGTAAACATTACACTTTGATATCATTGTAACACTCAAATACCCAGTTTTATTTATCAAACAAACTTGATCTAATTTTTTGGCACTTACCTTGTCAAATATGTGCGTGGTCGCAAACAAGGATCGTCTGAGGCCTGGCCAAAGAGTCTGGGGAGCATGACCTCCTATGGATCAATATTTCGGGTCCAGGCGTCCCCTTTCAGAGTAGCGCAGTGATAAATGATCGATTTGGATCTGAAAGACACACACAGATGCGTCTTTCTCTGGACTATGTTGTCCCCTCTGTACTCTGGAATATCTTGTCTACTGATTTGATTTAAGGCCTATTTCGTCATTGTGCTAATAAATTGTTTATTGCGCTTTGTGAAATTATGTGAGATCTTAGCTTAACAGAAAGGACTGGACAAATATAAACTGTGGCACAATCCCCCACTGCCTCACCATTTTGGTTTCCTGAATGGCTCGCCACTGTGATCCATCTTTTCGATTTCTATTGCACAAAGACTGTCACATTAAGGGCTATGATTTGAACCCAAATCTCTGCCCCCTTTAAACTCTTTAACACTTGCAATCTGATTAATAGGACATAAATGAAAACAAGAGGCGTCACGGTGGGGTTAAAACAGGGATGTGAGGGAAAGGTCCCCCATCATTGATGTTTCTGTAAAGGCCTTGTTTAGACGTGCTGCTCTTCCAAACGTCAATCAGCGCTTCTATGTCGTATTTCTGTGAACAGTTCAATTAAGCAGATATAGTGGCATATTTTAGTTCCAGTCAATGCCCTATTGAAAAGCACTTAATGGCATGTAAATTGTTCCTTTGCGTATTTAGTGGGGTTCTGGTAAATAAAGATTTAAACACTCCACAATTGTCTCTTTAAGTGCCACTGCTGTTAAAGCTAATTGGGCTGTGGGGTTTTATATCTTCCACACCCGGCACCAGGATAAAACCCCTCAATTCAAGTAACGCGTTGGAGTGGCACAGTCCTGTGCAGTACACACCTACTGCATATTTTGATGTGGTCAGGTCCAGGACAGCCTAGAAGTGCTCAATTTTCGGCTGAAGAACGAAGAGCTCCAGTCTTTCACCATATTTTATTCCCCAGAGAACGTAAATGTTATCAACCATCCTATGTATAAAGTTTATTAGAAATTTATACTATACTATTTATACATGCTTAGTTTCTTTTTGGAAACAATTGGTTTTTAAGGATCCATTGTGCATTAACCTGCTGCCACAATAGATACAGGGAAACTCTAGGTGGGTAAAATGACAAATGACTTGTATGTAAATCCAGGGAGCAACATTTTACTTATTGCATTTAAAATCACAATTATCCTCGGCTCGCGTGTGGGTTGGGAGTGGGAGTTGGGGGAGGCGGGTGGGGGTTTTGATGCTGAAAGTGAGGCTGTGCCATACTCGCTCGGCCACATCAATCAATAAATTCAAATTACTATTCCAAATTCATCACAGTCACACAAATCAATGCAGCTGCCCTGCTTAGCTAATGCGAAAATGCCAGTGTCCGCGCGCACACACATGACAATTCACTCCTGAAAGGAAAAACAGAGGCCCGTTTTTTTTTTTTTTTTTTTTGGGGGGGGTGTGTGTGTGTGTGTGTGTGTGTGGGGGGGGGGGGTGTCCTTCACGCTTAACATCTCCTAATGCTTTCTCCACCTATTGTGTTCTTCATATGCAGACCCATAACACCCAGGCTAAGTGAACAACAAAGCTTTTTATACACACTCCGAACGTCTTAAGGTACATATATTAGCAAGACGGGCGTTGTATAAACAGGCAGTTTTAAGAGAGACGCGGGCAGAGTGAGGTTTGGGGGGCATTTAAAGATCGCATTAACGATGAAAACAATTCGTCTTTGCATCTGTGTTGAATTCCACACTCCATCTCAATGTATTTGGTCGAGTCAATACAGCCCTAATCGATAAGGATAGCCAGTGCATCTATCAATTATCCCGCCTCAGCACTCTCTCCCATTGGTTTCTCCCCTGGAGCAGAAGGGGGGAAGGCGGGAGCAGGAAAGGGTTGGGAAAGGGGACAGCTGGTGTAAAAAAATAAATAAACACATAAAAAACGCCCCTGCACATATTTTTTTTCTTTGCTGTAATCATATTCCATTTGTTTTATGCAGTATACAATCGCTCATTTGTTCTTTGGGATTTCGTACATCCGGGTAGTATTCACGCCTACACGTCTTTCCTGACAGACGCTGTACAACACAGAAAATATTATCACCAAAACGGAATGGCGCGCTATATAAATTCCAACTTTCCACAAGACATCTGCTCGTTTCGTTTCATTTACCAGTGATAATGTGCCATGGCATGCCAAGGTCCCCACCTCTCTCAAAAAAAGCGCAGTAGGTTAATTTCCATCTGAATGGCCGGAGCACGTGCCAGGGTGTGGAGGTCAAGACCCACAGGACACAGAGGAAAAACATCGTTGAGAATGACGGTGGGAGGCCTCTATTCATGTTTCAATGGACTACACGCAGTTTACACAGGCCTAATCCTGGAGCAATACTCAACCCTATCCACCATCCCCCCATCACCGTCACTCTAACACTGCACTAATCCATTCATTTTCCTTGGTAAATATATATATATGTTTATTAAGATGACCAGTCCAGTTGCCTTTCTTACAATGCATGGCCTTCATTTTTGTTAGGGGTTCATCATTTTGAGATAAACCCAGCGTTTTATCTAACATCAAACTGACAAATAGGGGGTATTCTTTTTTTATTATTATTAAATTGTTGCTTTTCTGCAAATGAAGCCGGTTTATATTGGTTTGCACGTGACATAGAAAAGGTTATAGTTGGTTAAAGCTTTGTCTCTACAAAGTGTTTGGTATGAGTATGAGCCAGTTTTCCTGCTGGACAGTTTCTGCCATTATGGCGCTGTCCAGAGTGCTGAAATATCCACCGCTGGACTGGAGGGTCTTGAGTGTGGTTTGAGGACAGTTCAAGGTGGTGAACTGGAGTTTTCCAAATACATACTTAATAGCATTCTTGTAGGCCCTAAACACCACTACTTCATCCAACAGCTTCCACCCATCGATCAATATTACAATCCACAATCGCGTCAATCACACCACCCTGCATCCTACTTTCCAGTCCAGCACGAATCCCATCGGGTTTTCCATTTAAATCACATCTCTGGCTTCTTTTGGACGCTACAGCGTACAAACTGGAGGTCGTCTTTATTTTGGGATGTTCACCAAAGTATCCTGACGCAACAAAAGGTGTGCTCTTTTTGTTTTCAAGGACGTATAATGGGTTTAACTGGTAGAAATATTAAGATGTGATTGATGGGAGATAAACTAAAACAGGATTTATTTATTTTTATTTTTTTATTTTTTTACATGAAAAGATGGCTTGATGTTGGCCTGCGAAATAATCGATTGGTACTTTAATAATTGATGTATGAGGGGAAGATAGGGGAGTAAACAGTGCAGCTGTGGTTTCAGAGCTTCGTTGTTCGTTAAGCACAGCATCATGTGCTGTAAGTACTGAGACACGCGTGTGTACAAGCATCGCCTTTGCAATCCCCTGGTGGGAGAGCAACAGTCATTTTCTTGAGGTTATACCTCGAGGCTATTTTGCTTAAATCCCAGGTTCAGTGAGGCTCATTCCAGATGAAATGACATCTCGCGAAATTGCATTATCTGTAACCTCGCGTGAAGAGGCTGGCTGTATAAACTCCTGTAGGTATAAATCAACCTTACATTTGCAGATATCCCGATATTTGGGGGTGAAATGGGGATTTATAATGGAGAGCACCGTGGAAATCATGTGGGAACTCTTAAACAACAGAAAGTACAACCATATACGTTTATTTATATAGATGGCTGCAACTAATGATTTTAGCTTCCCACAGGATTGTATTTTACCACCAGCACCACATACATGTCGCCTCCTCCGTTTCTTCTCTCCTCTATGTATGTGATCGGGATGTAGAGTGCGTCTGCGCCAATTGTTAAGGCCGATCTGGTGAGCCCTGAATCTGTATCGATTTCCATTCCCCGGTATCTCCTTTCCTTCTCTGGAGCTGCGCCATGCAGCCACGCAACCCCCTCCATCTCCACCATGCAACACCTTTCCTCCCATTAACAGCTCACCTTTCATAACACATAAAAGAATGAATCTTACACTGGCTTCTTCTCGTCGTGCAGTGGCCAAAACTGTCAAGTGCTGACTTGAAAAATCTCAGACCTTGGCTCCCCTCTATTTCTGTGATATAGTGGGATTAGTAGCCAGAGACGACTGAAAGTTCACAGTCTTTTAACCTCTTTTTGCTCATTATACATCCCACCCACACTGCTCCGTCCTGCACACACTGCTCTGACCATGTCGACCTTATTATTCAAAATAATGTAATTTTAATAGAAATCAGATTAGTCTGACTGAAGCAGGAGCCTGCATCGTCTCCCCCACATCTTCACCCATTTCTCCTATAGCACGCGCACGTTCCAATTCACACGGGGTACGCGGTTAGCAATTATAAATGCAGTAGAGGTCTGTACAGTCTCGAATACCGTCTCTTCTATTTTAGATGATCAATTCCTACGCTACTCCGTCGCCCCCTCGCCAAACCGGATCGATAGGAGAGAATGACCTTTAAATCAAATTGCTGGCAGAGTCAACGGAACTCACGCGGCTAGCATCAAAGAGTTAATGGCATTGCGCGCGTCCCCCTCTTCCCAAGTAAAAACAACAAGGGTCCAAACCAAAGATAATCATAATTAAATCTCAGTATTTGTCCTCGCGCTTTGAAGTTAAATAGCAGCACAAAGGGATTTTAAAATGTGAAATGAATTAATCCTCTGCGGAGCTGTGTGTCAAGATGCCTGCTGAAAAAAAAAGACTAATACTGTGGGCTTTTGACTCTTTGCAATCTGTGGTGGTTTACATAAGAGCATAAGCAAGTGATGGCTCCAAAGAGCAAGCTGTTGTGCAATTAAAATGTTGACCGGACCACAATGTGTCAGTTCAGTCCGCTGTTATGTAACGCAGGGGTACCCCC
>VUQI01048916.1:3433-18964 GCA_015106735.1 Paratilapia polleni | reverse complement strand
TTTTTATTTTGGTATTTTTTTTTTTTTTTATTGTATTTTTTTTTTTTTTTTAAGAAATGAAGTGGCTCAAATCCTCAGGTGGTGCAAGAATCTGTACACTTACATGGAGGAGTGTAAATATAAAACGTGGGTAAACGTCGTCCTAATTAACATCCCCACATCCTTCTAGTCCCGCGAGACTTTAAAGTTGATGACAACCGTGTGGGATCTACACACGAAACAAAGGTGTTTGGGTAAATATTCTGTTATTTTCATCAAACATCTGATTTTCACTATAAAGGAGCATGTGACAGATTAACGCAGCTTTACAAAGAGTCTGTCCACCCACTGCCCACACACAGCAAAAACTCGAAGGAGTCAGAGATTAATAATTAAATAACGTGTTTGTTTAATTAATTAGAAGCGGATTAATTTTAGGAGAACTGTTTGCTTCTGGGGTAAATTTATAAAAATTTAAAGAAATTTAATTGTTTATCATTTTGACTAAAATAATGTAGCCAAAATTCGGCTCGCTCAATCAGAATTCAGTAAGAGCAAAATCCCCCCAAAGCTCCTAATACATTCATAATTATAAAATAAATAAATAAATAAAAAAAGTCCACGCGTGCAGCGGCGCCCACACCTGTTGTTTGTGGGAAAGAATCCGTATGGGCTTCCTGTGTGTACAATAATAATGCTAAATAAAAAACAATCATGATTACCGCTATCACACATAACTCAAGCAATTATGACTGAAATCAATGCTAATCACAGATAAGATTATCACTCTAAAAATGGACCCACTCATAACAATAAATGGCCCATGCCGCCCAGGGCT
Source organism: Paratilapia polleni (assembly GCA_015106735.1). Classification (NCBI taxonomy): domain Eukaryota; kingdom Metazoa; phylum Chordata; class Actinopteri; order Cichliformes; family Cichlidae; genus Paratilapia; species Paratilapia polleni. The sequence continues at coordinate 18,147 of VUQI01048916.1, read as the reverse complement.
GCTATTAAACTGGCAAAAAAAAAAAAAGTAATGCGGGTTAAATTTCAGTTAGGTTCTCTCAATCTTGTGCTTAAATGGCCGAGTGCTTTTAATTATCTAAAACCTCATAAGGAGCGTGATCATCACAGGCATCAGCCTCAACTCATTATTGAGTTGTTTTTTTTTTTTTTAGTGCTGCGCAGTTTCTTGGGTTCACTAATAACACGTTGGGATGAAAACGGAGCTGAACAATCCTATATCTCGGGTGCATTTTGTGCGTCTCAAGCTGACACGGAGCTCGTGAAATTGTTTTTTTTTGACGTCCAGTTAACATGAAAATGAAAATTCAAGTGCATACACGAGAGCTGTGAGAGCTGATACAGCAAATCTAAAGGTAAAGGCTAGATCAAAATGTTTCAGGCAGCAGAGTCTCATGGACTTGAAGGTGGCATGTGGGCGAAGGTGTAACTGAGTTCAGGTTGAGTGTTATTGAAAGGCTGGAACAGAAATGCCTCGCAGCTGAGTCGGAGGAGAAGGCAAACAAACAAATTGTGCCGCTTTATCAGTATATTAACACCAATTCTCACTCATTACATTAAGGAGTATTGAGCAGGAAGTGTTTTGGCCCGGCGAGAGAGAAAGAGAGAGAGAGCTTGGCACTCCCCAGCAGCCGAATGCCACAGTATACAGAGAGGACCGTGTAGAAATATACACTCTGCTATCAATCTTTAGGGCAACAGTCCATGCAAAACAGCAGAGACGTCACTTAATAAACAGGCTGAGGCTTAAACACGAAAATGCCCAATCACGCTTCTTACAATATGGAGAAGAGTGGAGCTACAAGCACGCTGCATAGATTATTAGTGGGGACAGCATTGCCTTCCAACAATAAAGGAGCGGCACTGCGTGTGTGTGTGTGTGTCTGCATATAAACACACCGAACCGTAACCGGTAAACATGTTTATTGGTAAATTAATTAAATCAGCAGACGTTGTTGACCTCGTCTCCTTTACAGGGATCACAAACAGGGCACCAGAATTGGATTTCAAAGCAGAAAGGTTTAGAAAACAAGCAGGGGCGTTCTTTATGCAGATGTGTAATCATGGTTTCACATAGGCACAATATTAGGCGGTTTGACTTTCTCATTATGAGCAGGAAGGGCAGTGATGATCAATAAATGATTAATGCTCGAGATGAACTCACATCTGCAGGGATAGAGGAGGCCTCCTAAAGACAGCTGTGAATATTTAGCATCATACAGAAAGCAGGTGATGATAATTTACTTATTTTGCTGCTCTGGTTTCAGCAGCACAGAAAGCTGGATCATCACTCCGCTTCCTGCCTGGTGTGCTTCCGCGTCTCCAGCCCTTCATGAATCTCCTCTCCAGGCCCACTCCCCCCTCCGAGGCATAATTAATTGGACGAACTGAATTTCACACACGAATTATTCACGAATCTATCGATCGATATTGAACACCCAGGGCCTTTCTCTTAACCTCGCTTGGTTTGTCGCGAAGCAAAGAATATTAATTTCATCAGTGGAAAAGAAATAAGTCTAAGTTATACCGTTTTCATCCGAGCATAAAGGCTACGGTGGAATTATTAAAGAATTTGAGATGCATGGACGTACAGCCCAGTCTGGAGGGTCTTTGCATTGACATTCATGAGGATTAACTGGACTTCTACTATGTGTGCATATTCATGAGAAATAATATTACAAAGATATAACCTAATAAAATGTAATACAGTAGAATATATATTTATAAAAACAGTGGAACACAGGACAAACGTGTTTCTGTGAATCAATCTTTGTATATTTGTGAGAAGCTTGAGGGATCCTTCCAAAGTAGGTCAGCTCCTGCCCACAGCTCCAAAGCGAGTAATAGAAATCTCATTTCTCTCCGGCCGCAGCTTATATCAGCATCATGCGCACCTCGGAGAACACCCAGCACCAAATCAGGATTTCTGCTCTTGTCCGGCCGCTCTTTGTGCATGAGTTTATGTCCGTCTCTCTGCTCGGTGCCTACTGTAGCTCTAAAAGCTGCAATGATCGATTTTTTTTCTTTTCTACGCCGAGCTTGGTTCAGTAATCAGGGCCCCCTTCCTCACCGATCGATCGATATTGATTACTAAATCCAGCGCCTGTAGCAAAGGCAGCGCACTATGGCGCCCCGTGCAGCCGGGCCACGACGAGAGCGACACCTACCGACCGAAACTGAACAAAGCAAGCGGTCGATGAGGCGGCAGAACGTGACTATCCGGTGGAAAAGATGTGGAGAGAGGGTAGGACTGTGTCAGCTTGTTGTGGAGGCACATTAAGAGAGAAACACTCCTCCTGCTGACTCTGCAACTTGCCCCAAAACAGGTGCATTTATGGTGAAAATGTTTAGATGTGTTTTTTAATGTTACATTTTATGTTTTAGAGAGAAAAGATAATAAGATATTAGGAATACTTTTAAATATGATGCAGTCTAGTACACCACCACCACCACCCACCATGACCTCCGTAATAAGCATGAATTATACAAACCTTTTTGAAAGCAAAAATGAAACCGAAGAAGCTTCACAAAAGTAGAATTCATGGCAGAGCTGTATTTGGTTGTATAACATTTCACAGGGGTTCCTAATGAAGTAGCTGGTATGTGTTTGGGCACTTAAAATGTATTAGTAGATTTTTGAAGGATCTTATTTTGTGATACTCATCAGTGCTGATTTTACTGCCTGTAAATGCACAGTGTGAATTGGAGACCACTGCTGAAAAGTAAAATGCTTTTCCTTAAAAACTAAGCAAGCCAAAATGTTGCTACTAACAAAAAAAATCATTTCATTTTTATTTTAAGCATTAATGCAAAATTGAGAAAATGCACACAACATTTTTGCATTTAATAGGTTAATAGGTTGTGTGTCTTTATGTGTTTTATGCATACCTGTGCACAGTCATACATCTGGACAAACCACAGAAGAAAAAAGTCACACACTAGGAGGAACCAACTGGAAGCTGCATAAAATAAATGGGGAACTTAGCATTGTAGTAAATATTAAAACAGTAATGAATCTATATTGAAAAATAATACTGCAGTAAAAAATGAAAAAGCTGTTCTAAAAACTGGATCCATAATAAAAAAATACTCTTGTATCAAATGGACTTGATGCACATTTGTAATTGAGCTACATTAATTAACACAGATTATCTCGTCAAAGTGTGGTCAGAAATGTAACATGTAAAAATTGATTTAAATGAACATTTCTCAGCTTTCACCTTTTACAAAAAAACAAAAAAACAAACAAACAAAAAAACAACTCAGCACTCTTCACGAGTGTCCCAGAGGTTGTGCCTTTCAGCTTCTCCATATTCTAGTGACTGTGGAGGAACAGACATGTCACACATGTCAGCATTACTGTGCTGCTCCTCCTTGGACTTCAAACAAGCCTGGTGGAGCTTAGATGCATGTTAGGCTCATTGTCCTGCTGGGAAACGAATCCTCTTGCACACAAGTTTAATCCATACTGTCTGCCGTGTCTCTGATGGGTAGTACACTTCTCCCTAATGGCCATGATGATCCAGTACATGTTCTCAAATGTAGAATAAATAGAGATTTTATCACACCTGGAAATGTTTGATCACTTAAGCTTCGTCATTGAAACCGTGATGTTCAAACTATGACATGACTGAAACAGTAATTCAAGCATTCAGCATGAAGTGAGGAACTCCATTTATTGAAAAAAGAAAAAAGGTAAATATTACAATTATTGGTTTTGTAGACAGAAACGATCACATAGTGATGAATGACAAATACATCAGTTAAAATAAAAATAATCCATTATATAAGCTAGCCTGTCACTATTTGTCCCTGGAACTACCAGGTGGGATTTAGTTTGGTATGCTTAGAGTACCTTCAAGAAAGAGAAAGGCAGTAAATACAAGATGTTATAATTTTAGTGAGTATAGGATTAATTGTGTTGCATGACTTCTCACAGCAGTCCTGCTGATTCTTTAGCATCTGACTTTAACTCATTGTGAATAATTTCAGGCAAACCATGAAATGGCATCATCCTCATAGCCATTTTCTCAACATCATTACTACTCTTAAACCTTTAATAAATCAAAGCACTATATATGATGATACACACAGTGTAGATACAAGCATGGACAAATTTGTATGAGGCATATTAGCATGTTTGTGTGATATATATAGCAGCAGTGTTGATGTGAAATATGAATATGATGGATGCGCAAGTGTGCAGGTTAGACATCTGTAGTAAACAGATTGGACTGCAATGGCTGATCAATGGGCTCTGCTCCACTGTAATTAGACACACAGCGCCACTGCTTGGCTCCAGCCACTTCAGCATAATCACAGCCTCCACACTAACACACACGGTTGCAGACGCACACACACAAGGAGAACATAAAAAAAAAAAAAATCTGTCCTTAAATGCATCAAGACACACACACACACACCCACAGCGCGAGAGAGAGACATTACTGAAGGCGAGTATGAAAGTATCAGACAATACCAACGGCAGCAGGTGGAGACCCCATAGGGATGGCATCTTTCCTACTCCCTTTCTCTCTCCAATTTGCTCCTGTTTTATTGAGACAGTAGGGAAGCTGAGAGGGACACACAGTGCGTTCTGGCAGGATTCGATCCTCAGTCAGCAGGGGAACATGTGGCTGCAGAGGTGGTGCCTTAACACACACACACACACACACACACACACACACACTCCTACACCATCTCTGGGCACCATTTCTGCCTTTTACCCTCCACCTGTCTGTTGTTTTCCAGCCGTCTCCTACAAATACTTTGAGTTACAACACACTTACCCACATTCCATTAACTATTAATTTCTGCGTTTGCTGCATACAACCCCATCACCCCCTCGGACACCCTCCCAAACGTAGAAGAGTACACTCGGTGTGTTTTCTTTTGAAAATTGCTCTGTGTATGGGAAGGGGCTCATAGCAGCCAGTGCAAGCACCTCTCGAGTGTTTATGTTTGGGAGGGGTGGGGGGGGGGGTTATAAATACCCTCTCAGAGCTCAATAGAGTGGGCTCCAGTGGGCTCTGTTTGAAGTAGCAGACTGTAGACCTGCTGGGGGGGGATTCTGACCTCAGTCCCTACAGAGAACCCCCCAATTCCTACAGCAAAGTCGGTCAATATCTCGCTTTCTCCTTCACTCGCAGCCCCTCCCTCCTCATCTCAGCTCCTCTCTTTAGTTCTTGTACACACACACACACACACACACACACACTTTGTCTTACTCCTGCACCTTTTCTGTTCTTCTCTCTCCAACCTATTCTTTCCCTGCATCGGCCCCTCCTCTATCTTTCATTTCCACACACACGCACGCTCAAACACAAAATGCTTACTTTTGTGCAACAGTCACTCAGTCCCCCATTGCGACTCAAACTGCATTAATATTGAATCAAACAGCAGTGTCTCCAGCTAGCAGGCAACAGCCAGTACCCCACCCCCCCATCTTTCTCTCACCGCAGGCTGGGTCCCTGTCTGCGCTCTGCTGGATGGAAGGAATATTCCCACTGGGCAGGAGGCATGGATTAGCTTTAAATCAACTTTAATATGGCAATAGAGATGGAGCCGTAGCATCTCTACTGGTGTATAAACTAGTTTTATGTGTTTAAGTACTGGGTAATTATAGTTCAGTTACTTTATTTCCCTCCACCTTCAATTTTCTGTCATTTATTTATGAAAATAATCACCTTTTTACATTTACCTTGCTTTGTGTTTTCTTTCTCCTCTTTGCCTCCCACTCTCATTCCCATCCCTCCCACCTGTGCCATCCACACCAAGCCTGTAAGCGCAAAGAACAGGAGCAACACAAGGACCGCAACACAGCACCCAAGAAGCAGCGTCTGGTCTTCACTGACCTGCAGCGTCGCACACTCATTGCCATCTTCAAGGAGAATAAGCGTCCATCCAAGGAAATGCAGATCACCATCTCCCAGCAGCTCGGCTTGGAGCTCAGCACCGTCAGCAACTTCTTCATGAATGCCCGCCGCCGCTGTGTGGACCGCTGGCACGATGACCACGGTACCAGCCCTGGGCAGCCAGGCACATCTGCCACAACCTTCTCCAAGGCCTGAGAGGAGGAGGAGAGGGCCTTCACAGGGCTGGGGAACCAGGTTGGAACAACAGGCGACACGGGAAATTGGCTGTGAAGCCTGTTTATAACCTGGCCTGGACCGCCTGAATGTGTCCTCTACACGATAAAAATCCTTTGTGCCATGCAATCATCTTTTATGTCAGTTAAATTTTCAAGCTCTCACCTGAAACAAGCATAATCTAAAAGGTGAAGTGTGAAGTCAGGTCCACTCTGCATTACTCACACAAGGACAATCATTGATTTTGTCTTTTTTTGAGAGAAAATAATTTTTATGGCATCTGACAAAGCAAAGCGACACCAAAGATTTGACGTTTCTGTTGGACGGTATTTACATTATGCCGGCCTCCTCCTTTACCACCCAAGTAGCCACTGATTCTGCTTTTTCCTCTCAACTCACCTCCTTTGTGTCTGCCTACTTACTGTTTCCTACACACCCCCGTACGCCGGCACACGGAAGCAACAAGGGCAAAAGAACGGCAATAAATCTGAAAACAGAACAGCACATAGCCTTATTATCAGAGCCCCATCCTGCACACACGCACACACACACACACACACACACACAAGGCCGTCATAAAGAAAACAATGCAGCCTGTGAAAAAAACAACAAGGCTTTCCAGTTCTTTGCCTCTACCTCCCCCCTCCTCCTGCAGTCTCCTTCATTCCTCGGCCAAAGGTATTCCCTGATGGCCAGCCATTTCAGAGAGCAGCTCAGCCTGATCATACGGCAAACTAATGAATTGAAAAATGAATCGATGCAGACAGAGAGAGCGAGGCCTTGACCCCTCCTGAAGGTGAAACTCAAGACGCTTGGCAGTAGATACTCAGGTCTTCCAGGCCCAGGTCTCGTATATTTTTTGCACAGATGTTGGGAGGCCTGTAGGGAGACATGTCATTGTTACTCTTAGCCTGAGCCCAGAGTCTGTGTTTCTCTGACCAACAGGAGAGGCGGGTGAGATGTCTGGACATGCTCTTTGTTCTGCTGGGAGCTTTTCCTCTAATCAATAACTGAGAACCGAACGATGACAACAACACGCTCGGGCATCCAGCCAACTACATTACAGCTGCATATGAAAAGCAGAATGTAAGAGGAGCACATGAGACCCAGTGGAGATGGGGACACAAAGGCCTCACTACAGCAGCAGAAGCAGCAGCAGCAGCAGCAGCACACCTCGCCAACCTCGGCCTTGCCTGCGCTGGCAGAGCAACAGTGCCCCCTGCTGTTGAAAGCAGAAACCTGCATCCAGCAGAGCAAGGGGGTTCAGAGCGGAGGAGAGGGAGGGAAGAGCCACTAGATGCTGAGGAAAAGTCATGGCACAACACATTCAGGCCCTCGCACCTCTTTGAAGGCAGATCAATATCTAACCATTATCCTATTGTTGTTCCTCATCCAACCAGCACTGGTGAAGGTGGAGGAGGGGGATGGTTAATGCTGAAAATGCAGGGATTTAGCAAAGGCAGGGATTTATTTAGGCAATCCAAATCTGACAAGAATCAACAAAATACAAAAATTACACAAAGAGGGGAGGGGAAAGTACAAAAGAGTAAATTGTAACAGAAAGGCATACTAAGTCAGACACATTTGCGGTGCAGTGGAGGTTTCGTTTAGATTATTTTTCAGAGGCTTCATCATTTTTTGAAATCATTGATTTTCCATTCATTCATTTCATCTGCCTGCAAAGACAAAAAAAATAAAAAATAATAAAAAGCTCAACAGATGTGATTCAAATCAAATCTGGTTATTCCCACACAAGGGTTATCAGTAGCTAGCCCAAAGCTAAACACCATACTCAGCTGTTAAAATGCTACAATAATTAGTGCCAATGCTTACTGCCTTAATGCGAGTCAGAGAATACGGTGCTGTGGTTAACACACAGCTACAGTGTGCCCCAAAGATGATGGGCAGTGTGTTCCATAGCACCCAACAATCAGCTTTTAACTGAATGAAATTATACTTTTTTAGTAAAAAAAATGAAAAAAACAAGAATCGGATTTTAAGGCGAACAATAACCAAACCTCAAATGACAAAGATACCACACATACAGTACAACCTAAAATGTTTCCAACACATAACTGGACACATTTTGAAGCAGAAGAAAATCTCTCATTCTATCTTTGGTTCTCTACCTCCTCTGTCCCTCTAACCCCATTGCCCCCCCACCCCTCGCCCCTTCCTCTCTATATTGATGCGGGTATTTAATTAGTACCATAGACACAAAGTTTCTATTTCTTGTTACTATTGTGCTCTGTTGTGCATAAGTAAGGCACCTTGTTGATAAATCAAAAACAAAAAGGAAGGACTTTTTAAAAGGAAAAAAGAGGGATGCAAGGACTGAGGCCAATGAAGGATGTATTTTTTTTTTGCATTCTGTGTGAATATAGACCTGCAGGACATTTACCACAAGAAAGAGAAAAGAAAAGAAAAACAGGGAGCTGCTGAAGAGAAGAATAAATGACAGACACTTTCTCTCCTTTGGCATTTCATGTCAGAACTGTGGAACTCTCAGCCCCCTTTAAGATGAGCCCTGAGAATGGGGTAAAATTAAGGGGGACAAAACATGACCTCCAATTATCCTGGCTGACTCAGTATGTTTTATTGGAGGGTGGGGTGGTGGTGCGAGGGCGTTTAAGCTTGGGACTCAGTAGTTATCTGTATGGTTTTAAGATGCAACTGTAGCATTTCCAACAATGTAGTCAGATTAGCAGTGCAGATTAGATAAGAGATGGTCATTGTAGAGGAGTTGATCAGGAGGTACTGACTAACTTCACGTTGCTGTAAGCAGTGAGTTAATGTCGCCAAAGGAAGATGAGCTTAAATTGACTTGTGGTATACAGTTCAGTGAGCATAGATAAATAGCTAGATTCAGCTTTAGGAATGAAGCTGACAAAATGACGTTTGTAGTGAGAACCAATGTGGCTACCTCACTAAGCTGAGTGGTTTGTGAAACCGCCACTAATACCAAAGATACTGCAGCCTACCAGTCACAAACTGCCTAGGGGGACACAAACCAAAAATAAGAGCCCCCCCTCTTTGCCCCAAACTGTTACAGACACACACACTAACAATATTACACACACACACACACACACACACACACACACACAGTGCCACATGCACATGTTCGTACTAACAGCGCAGTCAGACTGCATTGTGCCACATAGGAGGAGGTGGCTGCCTTGCAGACAGAGTTGAGTGCCTTTTCCCTTCAACCACGGGTGGGACTGCACTGGACACACACACACACACACACACACACACACACACACACACACACACACACAGATACATGCATATAGCTGCATACCCATTCACAAGTGTGTGCTCACACAGACAATGCACCCATAATTGGATGGACAGAAAGGGGGGCCAAAGAGAGGGACACAGAGTGGGGGCTGTGTCAGCATTTTCTCCCATATTGACTTTCCATCTTGATACACTAGAATACAAGCACTTTATCATGTAGAAAGTCTATAAAACATTTTCTATACACTATTTATTTGAAACAATATTATATGTTACTCCTTAATCTGTCAGAGTCTTTGTTGCTGTATCGTTGATCTTCTACTAGCTCTCAGCCTTTGTGTTTTTCTTTTGCTTTCTGCCCGGTGTGCTTATACCCTCAGCCGCTTTACCCTTCTCGCATCAGAGATATTTTTGTGTAACAGAGAAAGAGGAGGGTAAAAAGGCAGTGGCTCTAAGCACTCAGAGGGCTGTAGTTATAAAATCTTAAACGCCAAATGGCTCTCTTTCTCCCCACAGCGTGCAAGCACAGAGGCTGCACTGGAAAAGTGTGGAAGACTCACTGACAGTTTATAGACACAAACTCTCTCCTCCCTCCACCTTGTCTGTCCAGTCAACTTTTCCCCCCTGGCTAGTGCTAAGACTTGGTAGGCATGTGTTGACAATTAATTCTGAAATACCTCAAAAACCTTTCATGTAAACTTTATGTAATTTAAACTGAAAATAATACTGCTAATGATAACAATGATTATGAAAGTATGATACTATGATAGTTAGTTTTGGAACTTGTGACTTGAAGCTTTATACTGTTAAATTCCTTTTATTTGTTCGCTTATTTTTCTCGTACGTTCTCTCGTTTGTTTTTGCTACGGCATGTACTTACTGTTTTCATAAAGGAAAAGACATTGTGAATGTTTCTGTGGAGGGTTACATGAGAAAAGAAGAGACAGAAGAGAAGGCGAGAATAGAGAGAGATGGGTGAGAGCTACTCACTTTAGATGTTGAGTTCAAAGCTCTCTCACAGGCGGCTACATTCAAAGAAAAAACAATGTGATTTGGGCTGAATTATAAACCAAAAATTTGATGTTAAACCAAAGGAGGAATAACCTTATATTCATTGTTAGCTTTCTTCTGCCTTTAAGTTGTCTTTTCTCTGAAAAAACAAAAAGGAAAAAAAAAAACAAAAACAGTTTCACAGTTACTTCTGAAGGTTCCTGGGTGTGTTCAAGTGCTCCTGATGTTCTTAGAATATTAAAGACCAGCACCTCCTATTGAAAAGAAGGTGCGCTTTTTTTCTTTTGTGCATGGATATTGTATAACTGTATAGAAACCAACAGGAATGACCTGTGATTTTGTGGGGAGAGGAGGAGGATGGAAAGACTTGGGTGTGGGTGGAGAAGGGGTGGGGGATAGTTTGGTTATCAAAATAAACAAAACAGGGTGGGAGGATTTGGGTTTTAGGCGTTGGAGGGGTCCTTGTTTTAGAATTTCCGTCACTGTTGGATTCACTGGTTGTGTGCATGTGTTGTTGCAACCCTTCCCCTTTCCCCATGTTTCTTTGATGTATATAAATCCAGACAGTAGGGGGCAGTGTGTGCTGGGGGAGGTCAAACTCCTCTCCTCCCAATCAATCGCATTCAATCTTCATTCCTCAGCTTGTGGTCCTCACTCGGGTCCTGAAAAGTGTGTCTCGCTTTTCCAAAGACAGGCTGTTTACTTGGAGTTAATCATAGGGACACACTCAGACCTGAGCGGCCTTCAAATACCTGTATGTCTGTCTACATGCTTTTCTTCAATCTGTGTACAATGTATATGTGTTCATTTGTACCTATGTGAAAGACTATTCTATTTTCTGTTCCTTTACTATGGGTTGCAATATTTGTCATGCAAAAATTTGAAACCATTTCTTACTGACTGACCGACCAACCAACCGCAGTACCACATGGCAACTGATCATCCCACCCGAAATGTCGTCAGCATTTACTGTCAAACAGCATATTTGTGTCATTTCACTGTGGGATTGAATAGGTTGCCAGTGGGACTGATGTAGACACCCCCAGTCACACTGTGCTCTCCCTCTTCTGTTACCTGTTAATCAATCAGAACCAAGTGTCTTTGTGATGGTAGAAGACAATCAGTTTCAAAACAAGAAAAAAGGTAGAGAGAGGGCAGGCCAGTGGCGAGGAGGAAGGGGAGGATGGAAGAACAAAGTCACGGGGAAAAGAGGCTCTCTGAATCGTGACAAGCTGTAGTGCCCGACTGCCAAACGACTGCCCCGCCACCCCCACTCACTCATTCATCCTTCACCCCATCTCGGCCAGATCTCACTTCGATGTTCAAACTCCAAACCAACAGTCATTTGACATTTTAAATTCACACCCTCGTTCCTTGTCATTCTTGACTCTGCTTCACCTCCAGCCACCATGTAGTACAATGCAGCAGTGCAAAAAAAGAGCTGTGGTGCAAAGATCATAATTCCCATCACCCACCACAATTTCCTGCTAATCTAATGATGATGTAACCAGCCGCGAGGAATAAAAAATGGCTCCGGTTGGTAGCTTTTGCACAGAGAACTATGCAAACACCTGACCCCCCCAATCCTAATCGTTGCTGCTGGGTCAGAGTGTATAACCCTCAAACCCCCTCCCTCCACAAGACATTTAAACACTCCCACTCATTTTGACCTCCATAGCCCTTTACTCATCCAATTCACCCATCCCATGAGCCCAGTGCGGGCGGAGCAACCCCAGTCACTCAGGTTATAGTGAGAGTGGCTGGGGAGACAAGAGCACTACAGCATCCCATATTTCACCACACTCAGATCACTTAACTTTACACAAATGCCCCAAACTGCCACTGACATCAAAATGGAGTCCATGCTGATGTTTGCAAGTTGATCCTCCCCACTCATAGCTCCATTGTTCTACAATGTTTGACTGTCTTTGTCCCCAGCGCCAAGGAAGGGCCACAATCAATGCAAAGACACTTACATTGTACCTACTTAAGTTTACAAAGTCGTCTGGAGATGGTGGTTTATATTGCACTCGGACAGACAGACAGACACACAAACAGACACAGGCACATGCTGGAGAGGGTGAGTCTGCCTTTTGAGAGTGTTTGCTAAAACCAAAGATGAAATCAGAGGTATGACAATCTGGCTGCCAAACCTAGAAGACAATGTTCAGCTCTACGGGTCCTGTGATTTACCGGCCATGTGGACATTCCACGTATTGCACTTAAACATACACACACATATGTGCACATACCCCAGTGTAAACCCTTCACACACATCTCCACACACACACACACACACACACACACACAGAATGAGGGATAAACCCACTTGCGTCTATTCAGAAAGCCTGTTTTCCCCTCCTCCCACTGCAGAAGCTGGAGAGCCTGTGAAGGACTTTTAGTTTCACTCTAGTTGAGACTTTTGAGAAGGAGAATAATCTGAGTAATAACTGTTACAGAAAAATAAAAACTTAAAAGGATAATATGGGTAAATTGCGTGTTTTGAAATAAATTAACAAATAAAACAATTGTAAAACAAAGCTATGCTGTCGGTTTATTGTGTTTGGTTCGATCTTCAAAGGAAATTCCTCGTAACCTCAGCAGATGGAAATTTAATTTTTACTCACATAAAAAAATTGGAAATATTCAGACAGAGGTAAAGTGTCAATGCAAAGATAATAAACAAGATTTATGGTGCATAATATATTTTGTATATTACATCATTAACTTTATTTCAAAACAGTAGCCATACAATAGTGCAACGGCTTAGAACTGCCCACAAAACCATATGTAAAATATAGAAACATAAAGAATAATTTTTTTCAATTCTGTGTTGCAGGTGCAATTGATATGATCACATATTTTCCAGTGTAAAATCTTTAAATGCATTAGTCATTACTCATGCTCCATATAGTCAATTATTACTGGCCTTAGAGTCAGTGGGGTTTTTTACCATCAGTCACCTTCTCATCTGCTGGCAGTGCTGTAGTGCGGATGCAGGTTGCTGAGGTGATGTGGCGTCCAGACCCAGCTCCCTGAGAGACAGCGTAAGAGGAGCGGCGGACAGATGTCCCTCTTCTAAAATTAGACCTCAGTTCCACTGGCTGATGGGATATGCTGTGGACCTACAACAAAGATGGGGAGAATTATATCAGTGACTCTGTACTTTTTGGTAAATTGGCACAAAAGTTGTTGTTTTTTTTTTTGTTTTTTTACTTTTTATCCCAGAGTAACAAAAACATGGCAAAGAAACTCAGTACATTTGCCCTCAAGAATAGGGTTTGGCATGTCAGCAGCACCAAGCATAGTCTTTCTGTCATGGTGCCCCACTAGTGCCCCAATATCTCTAGTATTGGCTTATCAAGACTCCTTTTCTCAGATCCTCTGTTTCCCTCTCTCTCTTTTTTTTGTGGAAATGGACAGAACCGGTTCTAGATTGGGCACCAGCACACTGCCAGCAGGAAAGGAATATCTGTGTCTATTTGTCAGTCAACATGCTGTACTTACACCCTGTTCTCCAACCCACTTCTCAAAAGCCTGTCTGTCAACCTCTGTGGTTTGAGGATCCCCTCATGCTCCACAAAGCCTTTGTTGAATACTGTCTTTGATGATTTTCTGATCATCGCCACAACCTCTGCAGTATTCAATAATTCTTTTAACTCAGTTTTCTGGTCTAGTGGGCTGCATTTGAGTCTACCAGTTCTTTGAAAATAACCTCATACCTTTAGAGAACAGCAGCATATGACTAGAAAATTATCACTGAGAATAATACAGAAAAAATAGCTGGAAGCTGGTGGACTTTGTACAGGCTGCTGTAGATTGTTTGACATTGTATGTTACTGTGATTGTTGACTATGAGGACTATGTTTTTGTGTGTTTAGTTGTGGAGCATGACATGCAACAAAAATCCTTCAGTGGCCCAAACCTGAATGGATATACAATCTGTATTTTCAGCTTCTGCTTTTGAGAAATATTCATTTATAAATAGGTAAACTAGTGGATCTTTTTTTTCATACTCTCATGCACAAAAATATGCAGATCACCTTGTGTTTGTTGTGGATGGTGAGAATGACATTGAGGGCAAGAGCAGTCACTGAGGGCAAAACAGCTGTCCAGGCAGTGAGCAGAGCTGTGAGCCACACCACTGGATCAATGAAGGCCTTATCAGACACACCTGATGAAAGGACATACAGAGCAATCAAACCTATCCACAGGAATGGGGAAAGATCCCCAATTCTCTAAAGACACAGTGAAATTGACTTCTTGTTGTGCGGTTGCATTTTTTTTTTTTTTTTTTTTTTTTTTTTTCTCTTTTTGTGTTTTTTTTTTTTTTTTTTTTTCTCCAAACCCC
>VUQI01048909.1:4140-29243 GCA_015106735.1 Paratilapia polleni | reverse complement strand
TTCGGGAGACAGACACCCTCTCTACTTTTAAGATTAGGCTTAAAACTTTCCTTTTTGATAGAGCTGGATCAGGTGACCCTGAACCATCCCTTAGTTAAGCTGCAATAGGCCTAGGCTGCTGGGGGCTTCCCATGATGCACTGAGCACTTCCTCTTCCTCACTTCCTTTCACTCTCCATGTGTTTATACACCGCTTGCATTTAATCATTAGCTATTATTAACTCTGTCTCTCTCCCATAGGTGTGTCTTTTGTCCTGTCTCCCTCTGCTCTCTTCTGTTTCCCCTCACCCCCCAACCGGTCACGGCAGATGGCTGCCCCTCCCTGAACCTGGTTCTGCCGGAGGTTTCTTCCTGTTAAAAGGGAGTTTTTCCTTCCCACTGTCGCCAAGTGCTTGCTCATAGGGGGTCGTCTGACTGTTGGGGTTTTTTGTCTATATTGTAGGGTCTTTACCCTAAAATATAAAGCGCCTTGAGGCGACTGTTGTGATTTGGCGCTATATAAATAAAATTGAAATGAACTGAATTGAATTAAATGGGATGTGATTCACAAAATGAATGTCTCATGTTGTATTAAATAAGACTTGAAACTCATCAATAGAATGTTTTCTGAGATATTAAATCACGTGAGAAGTAGGTTCATTTTCTCACAGATAGTCTGACTTCTTTTTACAACCAGAGGAGTTGCAGGTCTTTGCTTCACTTTTCAGACCTGAAAGTTATACCTATCTTTTATCTATAGTCTATGCTCTTAATAGATTTCACCCCATCTGAGTTTGTTAAAATTAAAACTTTCAGGCACACTTCACACCATTTTCTCCAATGTTTGAAGGTAAACAATTGTGAAATTGAAGCAATTAATTTTTGTCCAGTGGTCAGTGTTTGTCGTTAAAACAACAGGATAATGAATATTTTATTCAGGTTTTTATTGAAATACTTCAGTCATACTTTCCATACTTCCTTTCTTTTAGTGTCAAACTCCCAGAGAATTATTAACAAGCTCTAAAGGTCCCCTCCACTTTATGGGGTCTTTTGTGTGTTAGGCCTTTAACACACGCCTCCCGAGAGACCTGGACAACCGTCTGGAGGTTAGAAACTGTTTCAAGGACAACACCAGGATCGACTTAGAAAAATTCCACAGAAGTAGCTCCAACGTGGAAGGCATTGCCCAAAACAGCCCAAACTTGCATGGAGAAGCCGTTTAGTGAGACCTCCAACAAGCTGGTAGTGAAAAGCAGAAAAGAAAGACTCTTCAGATTGGCCAGTAAATGTTTAGGTCCTATAGGGACACTATAACTTTGAACAAACTCAGATATATACCAGAGTTTAAATAAGATGCTTTAAAAATGAAGTAAGACACAAAAACTGGGTAGAGTTCTTAGATTTACTGTAAATTCAGCAAAACATAGCAAACCGAGGCTGGTTCATGAACACAGTCAGAATGGTTTATGTAGAGTTTCAGCATGTCCTGGGTACGTTCTTCTGTGTTGGCGGATGTTTTTGCAGATGCAGGGAATTTTCACCTTTTGAGGCACATAATTGGATGGCGAGGTGTCCCTTACTTCATTCCGACCAGGCCGCCTTGTCGGCCTTGTCTCACCTGGCAGAGCACACTCTCACCGACTGTGTGCCCCTAGAGTCCCATAAATTGTAGAAACCTGCATATGCCCCCTGATAATGAGATTTTCTCACTGAGAACTAGTTTAGCACTAGTTTAGGCTGTAAAAGCTGTGGTGCATGGCATGGTTCATGTTACATACTTCTGCCTATAATAATAAAAATAAAAAAGAATAAGCAGCATACAAAATAAATACTGCTATACAGTTATTCTGTGTCCTGATTTTTGCCCTAATTTTCCTTTGCAGGGGTCTGGGTCTGGGAGCAGGAGGCTCCAGGCTGAAAATAGAAAGATCCAGCACTAGTTCAGGGTTACATTTTGAAAGGTTTTTGGTGCATTTTCGGCTTTTTGTAGCATCTGTTAGACTTGCTTGAACCTTCATGCAACAGGGAGGCAGTCACAATGTGGTTTGTTTGAACTGGTTAATTTGGTATAGAGAATCACAGATTGTTGTAGCATGCTATAGAAATTATTCAGACTTTTTTACACATGCATCTTTGTGTCATTCGGTACTCACTTTTTTAGCAAGGAGACTAACAATTCTAACATTTGTCATAATTACAACAGAGAAACTTTTCATGCTCAAAGCAGAGAGTGAAATGTAAGAAGTCATGAAGCATTACACATGAATTACTGTGATTTTTCACTCTTTCTTCCATTCAGATAAATTTCTGTGAATTCCCATTCATTTTATGGGACTATGTCACAGTTGTCAGAGTGTTTTTATACGCCATTACAAACGCCATCCTCCTGTGTAATGAATAACGGTGGCAAATTTTATTTGACATTATAGCAATTTCCCTGAGCTCTAATTGTCCTTGGAAAGCAGCAATCATTGCTCAGTATAACAGAAACCGTTCCCCATTCATCAGCAGGCATAATAAGCTTTATTGTGGTGACAATTGCAAGAGTTCTTTCTCTCCTGACTGTCAAGGACAATGAAAATGTTTGAAGTATTTTTAGAAATTTGTACAGATGAACACAGTGACTGTAATGTCAAACAATGAGGAGAGAGAGGAGGCAACTTCTGGATCTGCACCACGACTGAGGAAGTGCTGCACGGATCTGAAGGTTTGGACAAATGTGATAGTTCTCAGAGCTGACGGCCATTTTCACTCTCTTTATTGGACTTATCTTTTCAGTGCTGCATCATGACAGATCCACTTCCTGTTTTAATCATGCTGGTGGTTTGCTTGTGAGTGGAAATGTATGTAGGTCCCCTGCTTTGGTCCACACTAAAATATATCAACAGCTATTCAATGCAGTGCCACAAGATTTGGTGCAGACATTCATATACACTTCCAGATGCACTGTAATCACTTTACTGACACCTTAAAGCTTTTTTACAGTACTGCGTTAAATCTAATCCATAGCTATGATGTTGCTGTATAACCTATGCTGCAGGTGTGCACCCTCCCAGAAATGTAACTGCACATCTGCACAATAACCAAAGCCATTTTACTATCAGAAAAACTTATAATTAACTTTGTCTAATGCGTGTTTTATCTCTGTATTTAGCTAATTAATTGCCCCCAGAATATGAATGTGAGTATTAAAAAATACAATACTGATAATTCTTTTTTTAAAAATAATAAGGTTTTTATGAATAACAGTATAGTGCAACACCCCTATATACACAGTTTTCTTGTTTTCCTACCTCTGACAATCTGTGTATAGACTGAATAGGTTCTGAAATATATGAAAAAAACTTTTTAAAGATTTTCTCTGACCTTTTTCCACCCCGGAGCACCTTGTAGTTGGCTCAAGCCATTATCTGCTGTAAAAATGCAACCAGCAAGGTTGCACATTCACTGAAGAGGCCATCCGATGCTTTTGTGACTGAAATACATTGAATTGTTTTGTGCTTCAGTTCTGTTGGTTTAGATTTGGTAGAGTTGCAGGTGGGAGTATTTAGAACATGTTCAGTAACATCATTGTTATAAATCTGTTATTTACTCTCTGAGTAACAGTTTTCATGAGCCTGAAGTAAAATTGTTAGTATTTGCTGGAGTCTTTCAGTTGTTATACTGGACTGGTGGTAAGGTTATGCTGATTTGTTGTATTTCAAATGTCTCTCTAGTGTCTCTTATTCATAGAGCCAAGGGTTATTCATGTTGGCCTTCAGTTTTACAGCTGTTGCTTACTAAATTTGGGGATGTATTTTTTAAAATTGGTATTTAGTGGGTCAATGGAAAAAGAAAGACTTGCTGTTTGCTCTTGATGGTTTTTAACAAGATTTTATCTGAATTATGAATAATTTCTGCTCTGGTTCGTCTCTCAGATATTACATTACCTTGATGACTCAGAATCTTTGTAGACGTAAAACACCATGAATACTGATTAAATTTAACTTTCAGCTTCCAGTAAAATACGCACAACTTGCACACTATTTCACCTCATATGAATCACTCATCTGAGGGGAAAGGAACAGGTTCACCTTTGTGAATCTTCAGGCACAAAAACTTTTCATCCAAGGTCTTGAGCTCACTTTGGCTTTCATAACTTTCTCTGTTGTTTTGACAGTGTTGTGTTATTGATTGGTCTCCGCAGGAGCTGGAGCAGCAGTTTGAGAGGGAGCGCCTGTCACTGGAGGAGCAGAAGACGCTGCTCAGGCAGCAGCTGGATGAGCTGAGGGAGGAACTGACGTCCAAACTCAATGCAGCCAATGAGGAGGTACGACATGTTTAAATTCAAACTAATACCTGATGTATTCTACATTCATTTCAAATCAGTAAATATTCTGTTGTTCATAAGTGTGCAAACAATATACGGTTCTGTGCAAAAGTCTCGAGTCACTTTTCATTTCTTTATATGTAGCTAGGAAAATGGGAAATAGGTGCAGTGATTTATTAAAACATCTGCACACATACATGGGAATACAGTATATAAGGCAAAAACAGAGTTTGTACAGTTCTAATGAGCTTGAAAGTCAATATTTGGTATGACCACCTTTATTCTTCAACACAGCCTGAACTCTCTGAGGCAGCTTTCTTCTAATTTCTTTAAGTAGTCTTCAGGAATAGTTCTCCAGGCTTCTTGAAAGAAATTCAAAGCTCTTCTTTTGATGTTGGCTGCTTTTTGTTCCGTTCTCTGTCAGATGATGCCACACTGCTTCAATAATGTCGAGGTCCGGGCTCTGGGGAGGCCAATCCATGTGCGATAGTGTTTCATTGTGTGTTTTTCTATCTAGGTATGCTTTTATTGCATTGGCAGTGTGTTTGTGATCATTGTCATGCTGAAAAATGAAGCTGTTGCCCATCAGGTACTTGACAGAGCCTTTACAAATGGCTGTAGACACTCACTGTTGTACCTCTCTCCTGACCTCCTCCATACATATTGATGAAGATTTGAACCAAAAATTTCAAATATGGATTCATCACTCCATAAGACCTGTTGCCACTGATTTTCAGTCCAGTTCTTGTGTAATTTGGATTACCTCAGCCCTTACTTCCTGTTTCCTTAAGAATGGCTTCTTGACAGCCATCCTTCCACTGAGACCATTTCTGATGAGGCTTCAGTGAACAGTAGATGGATCAACTGAAGGGCCAGATGCATCTCTCAGGTCCTGTGCTGGATTTTTTCCTATTTCTTAAGGACATGACTTTCAGATACTGTTCATCTGCTGTAGATATATTTTTTTTCTTTTGTCCTCCATTTGTCCAGTTTTTTTAAGGACACACTGCACACCATGCTGTGATATGCCAAATTTTCAGCTAATAGCTCTTTGGGAATCACCTTGTTGGTGCAAAAATACTATTTTGTGCCTGTCAAACTGTGTTATCTGGGGCATTTTTTATAGATTCAACTAAAGAAATGCTAGAATGCTGCTAGAAACAAGCTGCCTAAAGATACAATTTAAAATTAGTTCTTTGTTAAGTTGTCTGTTATGTGTAGACACAACAGTGGTTCATTCCTTGAGTTAGGGGTCTTTTTTATGCTTCAATCATTCATAGGTCAGAGTTAAGTGGCTTAACAGAGAAAAACAACATTCCTCTGAAAATGGTGAGGTACAAGGACTGGACTGAAAATGAGTAAAAAAGCAGCCAATGTCCAAAGAAAAACTTTGAAAGACCTTCAGAAAGCCTGGAGAAGTATTGTTCAAGAGCACTTTAAAAAAATTACAGTAACGTCTGGCTCCTTGGAAGAAATGAGGGGTGGCTTGAGATTTTGGCTCGTGCTGTGCTAAACTTATATATTTAACAAGCTGTTCATCAGTAATTCGGACAATTAATGTTTTTAAGGTTCAAATTTTATTCTTGATCAGAAATCATCAGTTTGTAAAGTCAGTTTAGTAAAATGTAGTAAAACTTTCAATAAAATGAAGTGATGTCCTTCAGCAGATGCAGTGTCATTAAGTTTCATTAGAACTAAGTGAAGTTTCAGTTCCCTCATAATAATAAAAGAACAGCTTGTCCACATTGTTTTAAAAGTTGAGTTTGTTTTTTTTTACATATTCTGGTCAGTTTTGTAGGTTTAAATCTGAATCCTGAACTCCTCAGAAATATTTGCGCCCAGAAATGTTAAATAGTATTTTCCATTTTTAAGCTGAAGTGAACGTATTCCAGTCATATTACCTGCTGAGAAATGAGGTGAGGATCACTTCTAAGAGTACAGCTGCCATCTCTCTTAAAGGACACATTGAAATGTGTAAAATTAAGTGTGTGGGAAAAATAGACCTTATAAACCCAAACTGATCCCAAGGGTTTTAGTTATTAAACTGCAAAAACATGGCAGAGGAGGTAATTGGCTTCAAGCTTTCTTTCTATAAAATATATAATTTTAGACCCTCAGCTCGAGATCTCATTATTTTTGAATCTTACTGCACCTGAGCAGGTCAGTTCAGCTCTGCTACGAAACAATGTAAGAGTTTTGTACTTGTGTAGTAAAAAGCTGAACAGGAAAAAAAATAAAGCTGAGAGTTTAGTTAAAATGATCATGAATGGATTAAACTGAGGAGCTTGCATGATAAAACACTCTGAATCAGTAATTGGTGGTTGGAAAAACAAAAAAGAGAGAAAGAAATGGGCAATGTAAAAGATTCTTTTAATCCAGTGCCTGGTTCAGTCAGGCACCAGTAGTCTGGGTAATAAATGCTGAGTTTTCATTTCACTGAAAACAATGGTTTCCTGTGTATAAACCTGCTGCCACACTGTTTGTTGTTGTTTTTTTGGGTACTTTATGCACACATTTTCAGTCCAACCGTACTTCGAACATTGTGGGAATTAATATGTGATGCACTGCAAAACTATGTTGCCACGTTGGCAAAAAGTATATGGGCCTGGCTCATTTAAAAATCAGAAATGGAAACAGTTAGAATGCATTTTTGATGGAAATTCCTCCTTGCTGAGCCTAAAATGCTGATGTAGTTTCAAGGTTGCTGCCACAGTGAGCTACAGCCTGAAGTGGAACAGAGAAGAGGCGGTGGATGTGGGTTATTCTCTCTGTCTCACTCTGTCTGTCTTTCCTCCCTGCAGGTGTCTCGGCTGCAGCAAGAAGTGCAGCAGGGGGAGAAGGACATTCAAACAGCCGAGGGACAGATCTCCACACTGAAGGAGGCGCAGGACAAGCTGCTGGAGGAGCTGGATGCTACCAGGGCCCGACTGAGAGAGACCAGCAACCTGCTGACTGCGCTGCAGGTCAGACAAGCAAAACACACTTCAGCCCTGAACGTAACCTTTACAGCAACACAGTTAACCTCAAACCTGAACATGTCCTTGAAGGAACAGTTTACTCCAAAGTCAAATAAACATGTTTATCCTCTGGCTTGTACAGCTGTTTATCCATGTAGACCGACCTTCTCTTGAATATTATAGAACCAGATGGCATTTTTCTTGTACTCCTCAATGCTCCTCAAAAAATACACTCCACAGTGTCTCTTTCCAAAAATTTGTGACCCACAAACTTTATTGTAGCAGTTTCATGGAGGAATGTTTTTTTTTCTTTTTCTATTTTTTGCATAGCTCCTGTGCCCCTACTGTGTTTGCATTAACACTGCCAGAAGCCAAAATGTTGTGCTGTCTATTGGCAATGTCACTCTACATAGCTTTAACTTTTTTATAGTGTAAGAAAATTCAAAAAGATCCACCTACAAAGCTGGATTCTTGTCCTGAAAAGGAAAAACTTAATTAAAATCTGGGCCTATGTCCCAAATCAGTTACTACAATCTGCATAGTGGACAATATATTGAGTTTACCATTTTGTCATCCTGTCCAAATGTGTAGTGTTTACTATACCTACATAGTGCACTCAAAGTATCCCACAATGCCTTGCAAAAAGCAGTCTACAACCGATGGTCACTACCCAGGCATCGCATACTGTCATGCAAAAAAGTAACATGAATGAGAAGAAAGAGAGCGGTGCAACGCAACATTAACGGCCACAAAGCATAGGCTTCATATATTTAAAAAAATTCAATTCAATTTTATTTATATAGCGCCACAACAACAGTGGCCTCAAGGTGCTTTATATTTTAGGGTAAAGACCCTACAATATTACAGAGAAAACCCCAACAGTGACAGTGGAAAGGAAGAAATCCCGTTTTAACAGGAAGAAACCTCCGGCAGAACCAGGCTCAGGGAGGGGCAGCCATCTGCCGCATCTCTGTATTTATTTATCAGATTTATGTAATAGTAAAGACATAATTATTGGTGCCATGAAAATGACCCAAATACTGTCCAAAAATGATACTTTCATTTAGCTGATGAGCTAGTCATCAGTTACAGGGTGTATGGAGGAGTGAGTTAGTAAAAGATTTGTGGCACCAATTCTGCAGCAGCAAAGTTAGAAAACCTTGTTTTTGGGCAACATCAGAAAAACCTTTTAAGCTGTTAAATCTGTCAGTTTTGACTGGTGATTCGATACGTGCAGCTTCACCATTGCCATGACCACTGAGATTAAAGTTAATTTAGATAAAGTTTCAAATTTGATGTTTCAAGATGGCTGCCTAGTTGCAAGACTTTGGTTTCACTAAGCTGCACACTGGAACACATCAAGGGCCAGACTTGTATAGCTTACTGACATGCATTAATTTAATTAAAAACATATATTCCATTCTGCCTTCTCACGTGCAGTTGGTCTGCACAAAGCTTAATGCAGTCCTGCATGAAGGTTACTACACAGTCAACTCACAACAACATGTTTAACAAGCCTGGTAGTATGGGGGAATTTAATAAAACCAAATATATCCTGATGTAAAAGCAAAGTAGTGACTCGTTGAATTTGTCAAAGTCTAAAAAGGGATGTGTAACAGGCGTGAACATGATAACTCAATAGCTGTGTAGAAAGTTTCATAAAGAAAGAAAAGTAAAAGAGCTTTAATCATGTTGTTTGCCTGTAACACTGGCTGCACATAAAATGAAACGTCTTTGCAGCACTTTGAGGCTGGGCTTACAGAAACATATTGTGCTGTCGTTGCATACCTCGTTCAGCGTCTTTCTGAAGCCTCTACTCCCTGTCTCTTTGCTGGTCTGTGAATTCACACAAAATAATGATGATGCAAATTATTTTCTTTGAAAACAGAAATTGTCTAATGGCAAATACATGGGCCTGTCATGGTTAGGGGTTTACTTGGAAAGAGGACCCAAAAATGCAGACCACACCCAAACAGGTAGCTAGATTTAATTCTTTATTAAACGAAAGACAAGTAATCCAAAATGAGCATAATACTAAGGCAGGTAGGCGGCACAGAAAACTAACCACAAAACAAAGATGGTGACAGAGGGGAAAAAAAAAAAACTAACAAGAGAGTAACAGTTTAATGGGCAAAACAGAACATTACTCAACCCCGGGCGAGGGGAACACAGAAGGCAGGGACTCTGGAGCTAATGGGGAGACAGACACACTAACATACAGAACTCCCGGGGACTCTACAGTACAGCCCGGGAGGACAGGGAAACTGGAACTTCGGGAAAACAGACAAACTAGTAATGCAGAACTCCCGGGGACAATACACTTCTATAAGGTAACCCCGGAGGAAAGTACAGACTGGCTAAAGCTTTAAACACACTCCAGGGACTATACAGTTCAAACCCGGAGGGGAGACGCCCAAAGACACACAGGGAAAAATAGACACAGACCCGGAACAAGCAGACGAGGCTGGGGAAAAAAACTAAATGGGGAGGGTTGAGCAATGCGAACTAGGAGAGGTGACCAGAGCAAACATAAACAGAGATGAATGACATCAGCAGGATCCAAACAACACGAACTGACGCCGAGCTGAGAGTGAACTGAAACTAAATACTAACGTGAGGATGATCAGGGAGCAGGACACAGCTGAGGGAAGAGCGCAGGTGACAATAATGAGATACAGAGAGGAAGTAAGCAAACCCAAAGAAGAGACTATCAAACTAAACAGGAAACTAAGTGCAACAGAAAAACAACACTAACAATAAATATAAAACAAGACCCCAAACCCACACATAAACAAGGCCCACCTAACAGAGAATAAAGGAGAATACAGAAAACCCAAAACTCAACCATCAAAAACCCTAGGACCATGACAGGGCCTCTCTTTACACTCAGTAAAGATGTAGGCTAGTCAGTCTCCCACCTCTACTAAAATTATTCTGCCTTCAGCATCAACTTTCCTTTTTGTTGCTTTCGTTGTTAGCTAGCTCTTTAGCTTGTAGGGGCTGTTAATGTGCATCTGACTGGCAATTAGACAGGGTGCATGTCAGTGTGCAGACCACAGCTTCAACTAGACAGGCTAAAATTTATTGAGAACCTTCAGTGATGTGCAGACTGGATTTGGACCACGGGCCCTGACTGTATGTGATTAGACTGTGATGGCACACTAAGGTCTGTCTGTCTGTTCATCTTTCAGGGAGAGCTGGAGACCCAAAAGCGTCAGCATGAAGCCAAACTCATCACCACCAAAGAAGAAGAAAAACACAAGATGGACAAGATGGCTCTGGAGCTGGAGCTCAAATGGACTGAAACACTCAGGTAGGTGTGTGTGTGAGAATGGAAAGAGAGAATAACACCCACCGTCTTTGTCCTTTCCTTCAACAAAGACAGAGCATGAAACGAAGAATGGATGGGAAGTTTTAGTCTTTCCATTTCCTTCTTTTCATTTCCCGTAGTTAGTAGATTAAACACACATAAACACACACACACACACACATGGGCAGACACACGGGTCATTCGGCTCCCACTATTGACCGTGACAGAGCATTAGCCTTGGTGGCCTCTGCAGCCTCTCAGCTCAAAGTCTCCGTTAACGTCCATAGACCCTTGAAGACTGACTATTTTAAAACCTCACAGAGTAAAATTGACTGTTTTCAGGTGTGAACTGATGTACTTTTCACACAGCCACTAAATGACTGTGTTAGAGTTTTTGTCAGCATTAAACAGAATCTAAATAGTCGTAAAGTTTTGTTTCGTTTTGGGATTTTTTAAGTTTTTCTTTTTGAGGCCAAAGTGACTCTTGAGAGTGATGAATGCCTTGATAAATTAATAGTTAGAGCTCATCTATTTAGCTCTTTTGTGATTAAATCATTTGATTAACTTAGGGTTTTTTTATGTCCCCCCAGTTTACTTCAACCTAAAAGCTTAAAGTGTCGCCTTCAATCACAGGTGACGGTATAAATACACAGAATGAAGTCTTGTGCAGGGTTGGTAAACAGTGCCAGTGTTTCCTCGTCTGCAGTTATTGGACAAAAAGTATTGTGTATGTTGTGACAAATAAATAAGTTAATCACTTTCTTCTCCAGTGAGTCTCTGATTAACCCCAGCTGCCTTGGACTGTTATTTTACATCTACAAAGCTTAATGGCTCAATGTGGGGAATATGGTGTCGATTAGAATTATTAAGCACAACCACTTCAACTACTCGTCCACTGAGATAATCAGTGATTTCACACAACAATACTAGTAAACTGTTTCTCTTGGTGATCAGGCAAGAGTGTCTACAGCGCACACAATAACTTTGAGAGGGAATTTTTGTTAAATCAGGTAGCAAAAGAAATCTGATAAGTAAAGTGACTGAGAGTAAACCACAGAAAACACAGGCAATGACTTCATATTTGAAACATTTATCAACTGCTATTACTACTAACAACACAAATAACACAATAACACACTAACTATGTATAAACAGATGTCAGAAGGACTGAATGGATACTAAATGACTGTAAAAAATGAACGAAAGAATGACTGCTGGTATGCAGCTTGAAAATGAAACTATTCAACAAGTGGATGAAAGTGGATGAGCAGAAAGAGCAATAATTTCAAGATCACCAAGTCAAGAATCGTCACAGGAAGCAGCTGATTAAACAGTGGCAGATTTACACGACACCAGCTTTTTTTTTTTCTTTTACCGGGGCTTCATTTACTGAAGTTTAACATATATTTTTGTTTATTAAACTAAAATAAATAAAGGGAAAATGTAAGTTAACATCGACTCATTAACTGAACTACAATACTGTGCAAAACTCTCAAGCCACACCTCATTTCTTTATATTTTACTTTATTATAATTTTTTGTGTTCTTGAGCAATACTTCTCCAGGCTTTCTGGAGGTCTTTCACAGTTTTTCTTTGGACATTGGCTGCTTTTTCACTCATTTTCAGTGCAGTGCTTGTACCTGACCATTTTCAGAGGAATGTTTTTTTTTTTTTTGCACTGACCTGAATCATTCAAGCATGAAAAAGGCACCTAACTCAAGGAATGAACAAGTGTTGTCTCCACATAAGAGACAACTTAGCAAAGAACCAAACCTGTTGCAAAAACACATAATTTCTTCCCATTTATTTAGCTGAATCTATGAAATCTAAAGATAACACAGTTTAACAGGCATAAAATAGTATTTTTGCACCAACAAGGTGATTCGCTAAGAGCTATTAGCTGAAAATTTGGCATAGTCTTAGCATGGTGTGCAGTGTGTCCTTTGAGGAAACTGGACAAGTGGAGGACAAAAGAAGAAGTGTCAGGCTTAAAGAAACTATATACAGCAGATGAACAGTATCTGAGGAAGCCTCATCAGAAATGATCTCAGTGGAAGGGTGGCTGTCAAGAAGCCATTCTTAAGGAAGGGAAACAGGGGGGGAAAAAAGGCTGAGGTATGACAAATTACACAAGAACTGGACTGAAAATCAGTGGCAGCAGGTTTATGGAGTGACAAATCCAACTTTGAAATTTTTGGTTCAAATCGAGTAGGGTAGAGAGGTACAACAGAGAGTGTCTATAGACATCTGTAAAACATGGTGGAGACTCTCTTATGAATGCAGAAAACTACCATCAGATTTTGATAACATACCTGAATAGAAAAACACACAATGGAACACTATCAGTCATGGACTGGCCTCCCCAGAGCTGCCAGCATCCAAAGAAGAGCTTTGAAATGTCCTTCAAGAGGCCTGGACCTGAGCCATTTTCCTAGCAAAATATAGAGAAATGAGGGGTGGCTCAAGACTTTTGCACATCACTGTATATGCAGGCCAGTCATGCTTACGTGAGTAGTCAACCCTCCAAAAGTCCAGTTTGAGGCAGGAAAAACCCTGATCTAATTCAGTGACATTTTGCGGGTTAACCATAACTGAGATTGCTTTTGGCTGAAAAATTGACCTTTAGATCAATGTTTTGGTCACACTGCAGATGGAGAAAGTCTGTCATCTCCAATGACTCTCTTTTATGCCAATATTACATATACAGCAGACTAGAAGGGACATAATATGAGATCTGTATTCAGAGAAACTGCGCCACTCTACTGTGAGAAATTCAGTACTGGTTGGCTGATTTTAATTATTGTGAACTGGTAATGACAGCTGTATTAGTCAGGTGCAAATATTTAAAAATGTTACTCACATCTGACTTTTTAAAATTGTGAAAAAAAAAAATCAGTATTAAGAGTTTAGTTATAAAGATTTTGACTTTAGGGCCTGTTTAGTTATCCATTGACCCCGGTTTTATCACTAGAGCCAACTGGGTGAGTATTGTAAGTTTTAGAATGAACCAAACCATAATATCTACAGGGACATGTAGTCCACAGACTGTCAGATGAAGTATGGTTGTTCACATTAAAAACCATTATTCACTTACTCATTTGTTTTATCCACCATTGTAAATATTTTTTCTGATACTTTTTTGATTCCTCCAGAATCTGCACTGTCCTTCAATGAATCCTGTTTTCATTTTCATGTGAATATGAGCAATAAATACATTGCAAAGTGCTGCCTGAAATTCAATAATCCAGAAGTCGTTTTATTCACGTCACTTGCGTTCACACTTAGGATGCAAACACCTGACCTTGTCCAATTCAAGAATGTTCAGAATAATTTATTTCATGTGTTTATTTGTGAATGTGCTTATTAAAGCAGGAAGGATCTGTACTGCTAATATGCAAACCTCAGTACTTTTTATTATTGCAAGTCATTCTGCATCACTATATTGAACAGTGATATTTCATATTGCAGATTTCCCCCATGTCAGGCAGCCCTTTGTGGCCGTACTACCTGCTGATTTCTGAGTTTCATCTCACGCTCTTTTTCTCAGCCCGCGGGTTTGTTTAATCGGTTAATGCTCCTGCTCTTTGTAAAGGTCACACTTGATATTGTTTAATATTTCTGTCTTTTCCTTCGCTCTACCAGCCCAAAGATGTCTTCGTGCCTGACTGTAATTTATTTTCTATTTTCTACTTAACTTTCTTGTTTTGCTCCACTTCACTCTCTTGGTTTCCTTTGCACTCATTTTTTTTTTAGTGTCTGAATCTCATTCTGGATACTCAGAGGCTTTCGTGTCATCGAATTAGTTCCCTGCATATCCACTCATCTCAAATGCACCTATTTGCCTTTTCAGACTAACAAAAAAGAGGTAAATCCAATTTAGTTTGAGCTGTAATTTAGTAGGTTAGTTGTTACATTTACATTATGATGGCTTGTCACTGCAGTTGTACCCTTGACAGGGACTCTTGAGGTTCCAGACTCTGTAAGGTTTGTACCTTGAACCAGAGTCTTCAACCTCTGCTGACAGTTTTGTACTTTAATATAACGGTAAAAAGTGAACCTTTTAAAAAAGGTGCAAAATTGTGCTCATAGGCAGATATTACTTTAGTTTTTTATTCATTGATGCACTTGTAAATGGACTGGCATTTCGAGTATTACTTAATACTCAAGGCTTTATCTATCTCAAATCAGCACCTACGACCAAGTTCAGAATCAAACAATAGATAAGGAAACAGTAAAACCTCACAGTTTAAGAGTAAAATATATCCACCATGCATCCATTTCCTCTTGCTTATCTGGATCTTGGTCACAGGGACAGCAATCTAAACAGAGAACCCCAGCCTCCCTCTCCCCAGCCACCTACTTCAGCTCTTCTTGGGGGAACATCGAGACATTCCCAAGCCAGTCATGAGACATAATCTGTCAAGTATGTCCTGAACCTGCTCCAGGGCCTCCTCCTAGTAGGACATGCCCAAAACACCTCACGTAGGAGTCGTGGAAGAAGCATCCTGGTCAAATGTCTGAACCACCTCAGCGGGTTCCTCTCTAAGGGAGAGTCCAGTTGCTCTTTCCTGGACTCATTGCTGCTTGTATCAGCGATCTTGTTCTTTTGGTCACTGCCCCCAGCTCGTGGCTATAGGTGAGGGTAGGAATATAGATCAACCAGTAAATTGGACACATAAATACTTGTTTGTATTTAGGTGACTATGTCCTGATATTGCATCTTAAAATCCTTTTTCCTGCTTTGGAACATCTTTGTGCCTTTATGGCCCTTGAAAAGGTACACAAAGTCACTTTGAGGTCCAATAAATAGCCATAGCAGATGCATTCATGTAAGGACAGACATGGGCTTTTACTCTACCACTGTTTAAGAGTGTAGGGGATAAACTGGAACAGAATTAGTATTAAGGATTATCATGAACAACAGTAACACCAAAGTGGTGACAGTTGAAGCCTGCCATCCATGGCTTTTATCCACACCTTCTCCCCTGGTGTGGACAATGGATTAAGACAATGAAGCCCACAAACCACCCAAAGACTTAGTGAAGGTGCAACAGAGCTAAGCCTGTGCTGTACAAAAATATTCACATACTGTAGTATTTACATTGTGGTGATGTTCCCCATCAACAGTAAGGAAAGAGTTTTAAGAAGCACAAAAATAGAAGGCCAATAAGTGTCAAATTGAGGAGAATTGATGTTAAAATACCAGGAAGCTGTTCAGGAACCTCGAGCATCTTTCTTCTCTTATCTTGAGAGTCATCACAACCTAAATCTGTCAGCAGCATCTCTGCAGGCAGCTTTTTCTTTCTTTTTTATACCTCCCCAGAAGTATGATTTTTCTGTTTAATGCAAGTATTTGCAAACACACGTTTCCTTCCTACCAGATACCCACTTCACACAAACATCAAACAGTTGGCTAATTGCACCTTTTGCATACTTAATATTTTTACAATTTAACATACTTACAATGAGGAAGAATCTTAAAAAAAGTGACAGAAACAAAAGGGGAAAGTGTGTTACATGCTGTAATAGCAGCTCTGGTGTGACATTAGTGATTAGACCTCATGGGAAATGCATCTTCTTATTTTCTTTCTGCTGTGCTGACAAACTATCTGCGGGGAATTCAATTAAATACCTTATAAATCCCAAACTCAATGACATTCAGTCTTAAAAGACAAGGTAAACACACTGTAGAATTTAAAATAAATAAATAAATATATACCAGCATATTTATACAGGGCACTCGTCACTCTCCTCCTCTCAGTCTCCTCTTCATTAGCTTCCATTCACCTTCCTTTGTCTCTGCGCACTGAGCTCTTTATTCCCTGGAGAACATCTATTCATTTGGTGGTTGGGGTGAGTACACTGTGGTTAGTGAGCCATCTGAATAAAGGAGGCTGGCTTTAATCCCCCTTTCACTGTGGAAACAGGCGGTTTGTCTGTGATAGTGTAATCATGGAAAGAGCTCTCTGGATTACCAAATGAGCAGAAGAGGTTCAGCAGACTAAAACGCAGACAAAGCTGTGCTAGTTTGTGCCGGTCATACATAAGATCTTACGAGCATGTTGGGCACTTGAGTCTTTACACTGACTTATGCCAGATACTTTATCCTGGTTGATGTAGTCTTTTATTTATTTATTAAATTCAGTGCAGTTGAAGGGGTCTTGGAATGACAGTAGCATTAAATGTGTACAGCCTATCTTCATTCAGCCTAAAAGATCACATATTGGCTGGACTTTCTGTTGACTGACTCACTGCTGACTTTCCAGTGGATGAATCCTATTGTCTCTGGTGATTCCCTGCAGGTCAAAGATTTCATCCATCCAGTGTATTTTAACAAAAGTTGGATTTTGATAAAATCTTACTAACAACTAAGGTCTCAGTCACACAGATCTAGAGACCAGTCAGGGACCCCCCTGGCAACATTCGGTCGCTAAGGAAAAATGTGTATTCCCTGACCGGTTGGTGAGTGGTTGCTGGCTGTCGCTGGGTGAGACCGTTCCCAGGGTGCTGCACCAAAAGCCTCTTTTTGATTTCTTTGGTCGCTAGCAGATTGCTGCAGTTTCCCGTAGTTTGCATGGAAGACGCTGACTTCTCTCAAACACTCAATAACTAACTACCAGGTGGTAATGAAACTTGAAATGGAAATGGAGACCGTTTACCTTCAAAGTAAAAGTTGTGCCTTTCCATAGTTGGTAGTCAGATTTTTATCAAGGTTTTCAGTGCAGCACAGTAAATCTCTTTGCAATTAATTTCACCTAGTGACAGCAAGCAAACTCCAGCAAACACTCACCAACCAGTTGGAGAATGCACATTTTTTCCTAGCAAGTGTCCCTATTTTCTGTCATGTGTATACTGTTGAATTGTTGGATGCTCATATTAAACATGGAAAAAGTTTTAAATCACTCTATGTGCAAATCATCCCTGTGAGCCCCAAGCTCAGGCTTCAGACTGATCTAAACACTCAGTTTCAGACAGTTTTTACTGCTCTTGGATCTTTATAATGTCAGTGAGAGTGGATATTCCCTTATATGGTCATCTCAGGCACACAGCTCTCGCTGTGAGCATAGAAGCCCCACCCACCTGCTGTTGAAACCTTTTTTTTTTTTTTAATAGTGGGCATCCAATCAGAAGAAATTTGGCTTAAATAGAGTGAGAATAGAGTTGAAACAGCTGGTTTCAAATAGCGGATAAACTGAGGGGCTGCTCTAGTAGGGTCCAAGAATTAATATATGGAGCTTGAAGTGAGCAGAATAGGTCCACTTTAACTCTGTTGATCACTGAAATTATGCAGTGTGTACAGTGTAATTTGCATTAAGTGCCAGCAAGTGACCATCCTAACATCTGTTAAGGTCTGTTTAGGGTCAGGTTTTGGTTATCATCCATATCCTTTTAGGGAATTTTCCTGTATTTGGCACACTTAAATGGAAAAGCCCAGAACTGTCCAAAATGCCTGTAAGAGACTTTTCTAGATTGTAAAAATATACTTGTTTTTATGTGTTTTTATTTATATAACAGCAGTTCACAACAGTCTTCTCGAGGCGCTTTATATTGTAGGGTAAAAATCCTATCCCTACCGCCAACCTGGTGGATGTTAAGAGTTTAAACTAAGATGGTGAATATGACACCAGTCTAAAATCAGCACGTTAGCCTCGTCTTTGTAAGGATCAAAACATGCTGACAGCTTAAATGCAGCCTCATGGAGCCACTAACATCATTCAGTCATAGTTAGACATAAATTCATATCTTCTTGCTGTAGTAATCAAGTTAAATGTTGAACAAGTTTGAGACCAGAGCTTGTAACTATTGAATCTACAATCAATGACAAAGAACAACTGCATGAAAAATGTTATAGAAACCCTTTGATCCATGTTTTATACTTGCATGCTGCATTGTTGGGTTGCTGCAGCCAGAGTAGACTTTTTGAGTGAGAGATTAATGTGTCTTTTAAAAGGCATGTCCTCACAGAAAGTCCCTGCAAGATGTGAGTCTTCTGGCTGTTTGAATGTTAAAACAATTTATGTTAGATGCTTCCAGCAGGTTTTGTGTACAGTTATGTTTGTGTTTGAGAATATGTGTCTAAACTCTGAACCTCTGCCTGTGCTATGACTTTGAGAAGGTAAATATTAGAAGGACAGCTAATATTTAATTACCCTCATCATCGTGTGTGCTGGATGTTCTTCAGGGGATATTTTCATTAATGTGGCTGCAAAACTAAAACATTTTCTGTTTTTTCTTTGTGTTTTGTGAACCTTCTCTTTTAATACTGAATAATAAACCATCGAGCACACATTTTTACATATATTATTAAAATGTCTGCAGGCTTCAGAAACACATTCAGGCCAAGTTTGTTCTGTTAATGTTATACTAACTTCATTTTCAGATTTTATTTTTTTTTTCTAAAGCAGAAAACCCAGTTCAAAGTTTCACTGTTTCCGTGCAGCTTTTAAAAAGTCCTAAAATGAGTGTAACTTGCCAAAAATTAATCATATTGATTGTCGCTGATAATGAATAATTCAGATTGTTATTGTTAGTTATAGTATAGTAAGCATTATACACATAATCTGTGGATAGTTGAAAAGAGATCAGTTGCAGTTACTTCATAGATTTATATTCCTTTATTTAATCTAAATACACCAAAGATTTACTTCATTGTTAAATTATGTTATAACTTTTAAGGGAAATGATATGTTTGTTTAATTTTTCAGTTCACTCACCTCCACACTCCCCCATTGCTGATAACCAGTGTTATCAGTGAGTCTTACCAGTGTTTTAAAGGTCTGTTGAGAACATATTTTTCTAGGTTAGCATTTTCTTTAACAGTCTCTCCTTGTTGTAGTTTATTCTGGGCATGTCTCCTTTAATGCGAATGCCCAAGCCAATGCTTGTATGCATTTAGGTTCACAGATTCAGCTTGGAGAGCACAGGAGTCTGTTGTCAGCAAGTTATACATATGCAAAGACCTCCGCTGTTACCTTTACTATTAAGTGTATGATGTATGTGTTTAATTATGCTGCATCGATGTGGGGACTTAAAGAATGTAAAACAGCAGACTCTGTACAGAACAGAGCTGCACACTTTTTTTGGGTGTTCATAAATTGGCCCCTATGTTTGTCGTTCAAGGTGACATGAGATGGATTCCTGGATCAGAAAGGCGAAAATATTAAATTATAAGGTTGTGGAATGACTTCATTTAGCAGAAAATGGAGTAAATAGGGAAGTTTTTCTTTGAAGTAAATCACAGTTCTTTGTGTGCTATAGAGCTTCTTACTGTTTTTCATAAAGCTGAACTGCAGTGTATGTACAATAAGAATTTTTCATGCAATGTCAACTTACAGTCATGTGAAAACAAAAACTTTCACAGGACTCTATGCAGTCCTGTGAAAAACTAGGTACACCCTTACTGAACAAACCCCAGGACAAGACCAAAGTGGAGATGTTTGGCCGTAATGCACAGCTTGCTTTTCTAAATTATTTTTTGGGGCATTTTTTAGCCTTTTATCGATAGGAAAGTAGAGAATAAATAAGAAAGCAGGGTGAGAGCAAAGGGGAATGGCACGCAGAAAATGGTCCGGAGCAGCATCAAACCCAGAACCCTGCAGCCTTTCAGCATGTGGGTTGCCTGCTCAACTAAATGAGCTATAGCAGCGCCCCCAGAAAACTTACTTCAAGTTATTGCTGATAAAGGTGGTTCTACAAGCTGTTGAATCATGGGGTGTACTTAGCTTTTCACAGGACTGCATAGAGTGATGTGAAAACTTTCTTTTTCACACAACTGTATTAGATGAAAGTTGCCTGATATTTTTGAGTGAAAAATGGTTGAAAGATATTTTAATAAGGCCAAGATTACAAACATGTATTTAAATTAAGCAAAACTGAGAGGGAAATGGTCTGGGGCCAATGTGAATCCAGGCCCCTGCCATAAGGACTCTAGTCTATGGTATATGGGTCGCTAGTTCAAACAGGCGAGCTATAGTGGCGTCCCGATTATTTATTCAAATTCTGAAGCAAGTTGTAACTGTTTTTAAAAGTGCTGTACAATGAAAATTCTTATTATTATTAGAAATATGACATATTTTGAGCACACACATATGCCATAATCTCACACACACCTTAAAAGAGCACATGTGCCTGATATCTCCCAGCACAGGCACCAGAGGCCAGCCAGTTATCCCACATTTCATCTGGATATTTCTCCCATCTTCCACAGTTCCTTCATCCCTCCATTCATCCACCCCTTCATTTCTTCACCCCGCTGCCTCCCTGCCCTTGGCTCTAGAACGACTCTTATTGAGAAGACCAGAGATCTTTGAGGCCTAAAGTCTAAATGTGTCTGAGTGAGTGAGAGAGAGGGAGAACGTCTGTGACTGCGTGCTTTATGCTGAACGAGGACGTGAATGATGACACGTGTCAAAAGTGCTGCATTATGAACGTGACTTTGTGGTGTGTGACTGCATTGCTGTGTGCGTTAAAGCCTGCCTTCAGTCTGACACTTTCCAGCTCTCGAAGTGACAAAAAAAAACGTGTTTGCCTGGATACTTCATTTAACAGCTGCCATTTCAACTCCCACACAGCTATTACATTGGCAACGTGCAGACACACACTCTGCCATGCGCAGGGCTGTTAGCCGAAGTGTTGGAGAGTGATGGGCGCTCAGGAGAAGCGGTGTTGAGGTCTAATGATTCAGGACAATTTATTGTTCCCATAAAGGTGTTATTGAGCTCTCTAAAGCACCTTTACCTTTCCAGCAAATTTCTGGCTGCTTGTTTGAGTCTCTTCTTTCAGATACTGTTGCCATGTCCACAAAATCTGCCCAAATGAAACACACTATATTTTGGGGGATTAGCCAAATTGTATTCCCAGTTTTTTGTTTTTCGAGCATACCTGTTAGATTTTTTTGATATCTTCCAGGCAGTCCATAATTTAAGTTCAGTCAAGACCACTTTCGACAAAAGAAGATTAATGTTTCTGACTGCTGTAATTTATTTTTTGACAGCTCTGTTCTGGGAACTCGCCACACTTCCGTGTGAAAAACTGGTGATGGGGAGGTCAGCAGCAAGACCCCCAACACAGAGAAGATCAAGCATCATTGGCAACAGATATCGGATTAAGTCAGATAAAGCATGAAAAGCATGAAAGGAGGAGGTGGGGTAGAGGTGGGTTGCAAAGTGGCTTGCAGGCTAAAGCAGCTTAAATAGCGTGCCCTATATTAAATTTGCTGACTGGATCTGTAGAAGGGTATGAGCTCAGTGGGCTGGTATTGAGATCATTTTATCTGTCATAATTGCTGAGCTTGACTTCATGACCTGCTTGAACTAACGCTATGCTTGATTTCATGCCAGCACAGCACATAAATCAATTTAAGACTTGATACATAATCAATATAGACATTCCCCCAACTCTTATGATTTATGGGTATTCAGCCACAAGTAAGAAGTTTGAGGAGGTTTCCATTGTTTTCTAAAATCAAATTTCCATCTTACAAATGGTAGGAAAAGTGCTGAAATGGAGCATCCTCTACCTGTCGGTACCATTGCTGCTGCAGAGTCCTTATTGGGCTCGCTAAGATTTGCTTATAGTATCCCCTCATCTTTGTGACATGTGTCACAACCTTTCAGCTTCACTGTTTTGGCTCCTGCTCAGTATGAGTGGGCAATACGGCCTCAAAATTATAACAATATTTCAAGGAAATTTGCAATAATGAAATTTGTGACGATACTGAACAACGTTGTATTGGTGATTGCAACTTACAGGCAGCAGCATTTATTAGTGCAAACAAACTGAAACGAATTTTTCATTCTTCTCTTCCAGTGCGCTACTGTCATTGACAGACTACCTGATTTAAATTGTGAATCTAGTACCACAAGGTCCCAGCAGCAGCAGTAGTGACATAGTAATATATCCAGTGACACAGCACAAGTCCAATGTAAGTACAAAAGTAGCCTAGGCAGCGTTTTCCCTCCAAGTTTTAAGTAAAAGTGTAACATAACTGCTTAACACTTTAACAATAACTAAAGTAACTTAACCTTGTAACTCTTCAGGAGCCTACACAATATTGTCACATAATAAAATTGAAACTGAAAAATATTTTTGTCGAGCTTTTTAATAGTTACTTAAAGCCCTCCTTTACCACCTTGTAACCACATGCACTGTTAGCGCTTCCTGTCATATGGAGTGCAGCTAGCAAGTGCTCCAGCAATGCTCGTGTGAAACATTTGTTTACTTTTGGGTCGCACATCACCAGCTGCTAGTATCTCCTCCTTGCATGCCTTCTTAGCCGGGTTGTACTTGACGGAGTGTTTTTCCTTCAAGTGGTGAAACAAGTTTGTTATTTCCACCTAGCGGGAACAGTTTTCTTGCATATTTTGCAAAGTATTGCGCTTTGTTGGAGGTTGTTGAAGTAGCTCCCTTTTTAGCTACTAAATCATCATCGGAGGCTGACACACTGCTCTTGCTCTCATACATGTTAGGGCTCATCTCGATGCTAGGGAACATAAACACATGGCGTCGCTATATTATTAATATCATGAAATGACACTTTTTTTTTTTTTTTAAATCACATTTATACCAGTGTTATCATGGACAGGGCGATATGGCACAGCCCTACTGCTCAATACCAAACAGGTATTGGACCACTTTTATAACTCTCTGCACGTCATGTGTGAGTGGAAAGTCTTTTCTAAGCTTTCCACCCACACATGATCATTCTGTTGCACTGTTTTGCTCTCAGATTTTTGGAAACTTTGCAGTCCACAGTTAGAATTTGTGTTGGCTTTGTCACAGGTTTTGTGAATCACATTGTATAATAATATTAGTAATGCACCTGAAACATAGATACATGTGTGTTTTGTTTTGTGCTGTGCTGTGCTATAGGCAGGAGTGTAAGAAGCTGCGTGAGGAGCTGAAAGAGGAGCACGTGGAGGACAAGAACTCAGCACTGGCTCAGCTGGCACAAAGCAAGGAGCAGGAACTGGGCAATGCCAGGGAGAGCTGGCAGAGGAAAGTGGAGGACCTGCTTGAACAGGTGAGGCTCTTCCCAATGGCAGCTTACTGTCTCTGTGAAAAGCAGTAAAAGGGCAGGTATTGAAATGTTATGTGTATTTTGGTGTTTATGTTGTGTTTTTAGCAAAATCAGGACCTAAATACAGGTAGATTTTCTTAATAGCAAAAAACTAAAGTGACTTAGGAAACTCACAAAGAGTATGAACAAAAAGGCTGCAGTGATAAGCAGACAGAAATCCAATACAAGGAGAAGCCAAAACTCAGGAGAATAACAAAAGGAAACAAACCAGGAATAAGGCAGGATACGAACTGGCAAACAGGACAGTTACTGTCCTGTTTGCCAGTTCGTATCCTGCCTTATTCGATGATCTAACAAAGACAAAAGCAGAGGTGGTCAAATAGTCAGTTCTGTTTAGGAAGGTTCCTACCTGAGTGACATACCTGCACGGCAGCCGTAATAACAGCCGGTTGAATTCTGTAAGTATTAAGGAAAGGCACCTCAATGCTTACTTTATGACCTCCTTTAGCAGAGGATACACTGCCCATCCTTTATGAAAGGAAAGAAGATAATGCCGTCCCACAATTCATAGCAACGCACCATCCAAACGTTCACAAAACAAAATGATTAACATACTTGACAAGTGACACAGATCATCATGGAAATTACTGCCTATTTTTCATCTTATGCCATAATTACTTAATACGCTGATATGTTTTAAACTTTAACAGTTTGTAAACTCACAGGTGAACTGAACATTACACTTTATTAAAATCTGCTTGTTGTGAATTTATTCCTCGTGTGAAGCACTTTGTGACGTGGGTTTAGAAAAGTGCTGTACAAGTACAAGATAAATGGCTGTATTTGCACTACAACCTTCACCTTTAAAAAAGGTGAAGGTTGTAGTGCAACTCATTGTGCAGTGGTTTTGTCCTCATTTTCAGGGTTGTAGTACTGCCAGCTTTTAGGATTGTCTTTAATTTGACGTCAGAGACGGTAAAAGCTTTAATAAAGGAAGATACAATATGAGTGGACAGCAGGGCAGGACACATTTTTAATAAAACCATTTCATTTCACCAGTGTGACTTGAAAGCTTTTTCCTTAAAAAAAAAAAAATACATCCAATGTTGGTAAAGAAGACATTATTCACAAGATTGTCCAAGTTTATATAGTCTGCATCAAGCAAAACAGTAAGAACAGATTGAGTGAAGCTTTTCAGTTTAAACAGGGCAGACCCACATCAACAACATCCACCAACACATTATTAAATAGGCTAATGTAAGTGCAGTCACGTTCTCTGAGCACCGCGATCCACTTTTCAGAAGTCCCCTTCCCACATGTACTTCACCTCAAAGTCTTTGACACTGAAGTCAAGGAAAAGTAATTACAGAAAGACATAGGAGGTAATTATTTTGACTATGTGACCGCAACCTGAATATACACCAAGCTGGAAATAATTAGAGGGGAGCAGACAGTAACAAAGAAAGAGAAAGAAAAAGGAAAACAAACTAAGTTTAAAAAAAAAAAAAAGACAGGCCAACAAACTTATTAC